>SJYX01007428.1:22701-52810 GCA_006410675.1 Oreotragus oreotragus
TACCTGACTTCAGGCTCTACTACAAAGCCACAGTCATCCAGACAGTGTGGTACTGGCACAAAGACAGAAATATAGATCAATGGAACAAAATAGAAAGCCCAGAGATAAATCCACACACATACAGACACCTTATCTTTGACAAAGGAGGCAAGAATATACAATGGAGTAAAGACAATCTCTTTAACAAGTGGTGCTGGGAAAACTGGTCAACCACTTGTAAAAGAATGAAACTAGATCACTTTCTAACACCACACACAAAGATAATCTGCTTCTTTAGAGTTGAAAAGAAATATATGTCCAGAGGACAAAGCCAGTGAAGGCTTTAGTCTCCAACCTCAGTAAAATATCTAGTAACTCATCTTGATTTTGTGGATGACTTTTCATGTAGAGGCTAATGGTCAAACAGCTTCCTTCTTCCTGAGTCCATCAGTTTACTGAACCAAAGCTGAAGACTTGTGAGTCCAGAGGAAATGACTGACCAAGAGCAAGCCCATCGGGTCCCATTTTATCTCCTTGTTCTCTCTCACTCTCCCTCTTTTGCTCTATTTGTTTGGTGACTGTTTTTAATCTGTCTCATTATTAATGGGAAAAATGGCTCATTTTTATGTTATCTTCTGACATATTAAAGAAGAGAAAGATGTCTTGCCTTGAAGATGGGGGTTTTCAATTGTTGATTTTGGCAGGATAACCAGGAAACTCGTTAAGCACAAAAATGCTAACAACCTACAGGAAGGTATTATGCAAACTGTATATTTCAGGGATCATGAGAATCCATTTGATTAGATGATAAGGATAGAAAACTTCCAGGACTAAGAGAAATAGAACAGTTTTATCCAAAAGGTGAAGATTCTTAAATTACCTATCAACTCATGAATCTCAATGGTCTTGGAAGGCATGAATAGATTCTTTTAATTTGTCTGGAACTGATGACATTATGAGCACATTGGACATGTGATTAATAGTACTTTAAAATAAGAAAATAATAGATTTCTGTTCACATATAGCTTAAGTAGGCGATCCAGAGAAGCATGACATTCAGCTGTGTAAAAAACTCATGTGAGAGATAAAAACTGACTACTTTACTTTTATGATTAATATGAAAAAGATTTTCAGAACATTGCTTTTTCTTCATGAGCACATTGGACATGTGATTAATAGTACTTTAAAATAAGAAAATAATAGATTTCTGTTCACATATAGCTTAAGTAGGCGATCCAGAGAAGCATGACATTCAGCTGTGTAAAAAACTCATGTGAGAGATAAAAACTGACTACTTTACTTTTATGATTAATATGAAAAAGATTTTCAGAACATTGCTTTTTCTTCCAAAAGTGACATAACAAAGAAATAAGAGAGAAGAACAGGGCAAAAGAGAAATCTTAGGCTACTCCTGAGAAATCAGTTTATTGAACTAAAAATCAGAAATGCTGCTAAATAAAAAAGAAATGGAGGAGTCACATAAATCAGAAAGGAAATATCACTGTTAATGAGAAACATATAAACAAAACCTCTAGTGCACAAAGCAATGAATCCCTCACTATCCCATTTTTTAAGCAAAACACAAGAGAATGGTGGTGGTGGGGGGGTAGATGATAGCAACACTTGCAGCTGAAATAACTTATAAAGGGATAAATTCTCTCTCCATGTTACATTTTCTCATCATATTCTTTTTGGAATTCAGCAGCCCTTTTAAAAGAACATACTTGCAAATACTGACCTTTTTTTGTTTGTTTAGTCACTAAATTGTGTCCTACTCTTTGCCTAGCCCTGCACTGAGATGCATTTGTCTTTCTCCACAGTTCTTCTTGGATCTTACTGAGTGTACTCAGATTTCCTTCTTCACTTTTTATGTGAAGTGCACCCATCTCTATCGTCCTGAAACCCATCTTTTCATCCATTAGCACAGATCTGCAAAAACATTTCTCGTTGAGTGGGTGGGTGACTGATTCACGGTGAGACAATGTAATGTATTTCTCTCCTGTGCCACTCCTCTATTTTTAAAAATATACTGATATACCATTAGTAGTCTGATTCGCATCTGAAGAAGCAACAGCAGCAAATATTCTGTGCACTCCTGCACCCCCTCCTCATTCTTATGACGTGTTTCTACTATTCAAGTTATGATTCCATTCTTAAGTTAGCCTCAAATAGGATGTTATGGATATCTTTCTTCCACCTTTTTTCCAATGGAGCTAAAGCCAGCAGGGAATCTTCATTAAAATTCACCATAAGGCCCATTTGTTTGCCATTTCCCTTCCCCCCAGCTCACACATCCCTCCTACCCTGCTGTGAACTCTTTGCAGTTGCAAAGGAATGACCCATGGAAATCTCACTGCCACATTGAAGTGCTCAGTCCAGGGAAACATTCCAAGCCAGCTCCTATCTGTCAAATAAAGATGACAAACATTTACCATCTCTGGACACCCCTCCAGGTGGTTTTATATTCATGATTTTGTTTTATTTTGTATTTTAGGAAACAAATTTTCTTTCCTCATGAACAGGTGCAAATACTGCTGACACATATAACACTTTTCAAAGACAAGGACTAAGAGAGGATCTAGGCTTACACAGTGTTCGTTCTTAACGAGACCAGTATCAGAGGATATTTTTTGAAGTGGCTGTTATTGTCGTTGGTTATCACATTCTTCCTCTCTGTCCCAATGAGACATAACTATGCTAGAGTCATACTTCATATTCATCTATAGGAACATCTGGCCCATGTCTAACATTTAATTTCCACACCATTAGAGTCAAACAATACACGTACATCAGTAGATAATGTAATGCATTATCACGCAAGGCAGAGAGTAGCAATTTATTAGCCTAATTTAAAATAGCCTTCAGCAAAAAATTGTGCATCTTAATTCAGAATTCTGAATGGAATGACATGTTTTCCAGTAAAATTCAAAAGTATATACCCAGACATGCTTTGGAAAAACTTTCCTGCATATATTATCGTCTGCATTATTCAAGGATGAAATATCAATTCTGTTCTTTATGTTCTAAACCAATTTCATCCATAATAACAAGAAAAGAGATAACAGCCTTAGGAGAAGAGGAGAAAAAGGAATTCTGTGGAACATAAGTAGACCCCAGATCTTTATTTCTTAGAAATCACAAGTTGAATGTGTAGGTTCCTCAGAATTTCTTTGCATATGCTTAAAATCACAGAAAATTGCTTGCTTTTAATGTAGCGTGAAGTTTGCTTCTATTTCTTCTCTTCAAGACATTTTTATTACTATTTTAGCTTTATAGACAATGGATTTGTAGAGTCTTGCTTTGTCATTGTGGAAAAATATTATAAATTTTATAAGGATTTAAATGATATAATCTTAGAAAGTAACTTAAACTATGCAGCCTGAAGAAATCATTGTTATTACTAAAACACATATTCTAATATCTTCTCAGTGTGTTTTAATGCAAACCATTGTCTAGTTTCTTAACACAAATATCTGATATAGAAAGATGTATAGTACCTGTTAACACTGATAGAAAGCATTACCAGTCCCCTGAATGTTATAAGTGGAAATAATAGTATATACTCATAGCTTGTATATGGCAATGTAAATTCTGAATTTTGTGATGCAACCACAGCTTAGTCACAAAGCACATTGCAGAGGACAATTCAGTTTCAAAAGAGATGGGCAATGTTTGTCATCTTGGGGTCCTTGGGTAGTACTTAGTCTAGTACTGGATCTTCTTTCACAAGTGATGTATAATGGCCATGGCCAGTCCCTGTGATGAATATATACACCAAAGTTTCCATGAGATCATAGATTAATGAGGGAAATTAGAAATGCACATATGTAATCAGCATACATAATATAACATGCTAAATGCCATAATAATTCGGAAAAAAGTGCTTTGAGAGGTGAAGAAAAGGGATTATTTCTGAAACTGGGCAACAGAAAGCCTACAAAAAGGAATGATTTTTGTGCTGGAATAGAGAACAGGTTGGTTTTTACTAAAATTATGTTCACTCTCAAGATCCTGGCCTTTTAAGAAAGTTACTTAGACAGTAAGTCAGTCATTCTTTACCAGAATTAATATGGACCATCCTGCCCCCAACTTCCCATATCTTACATCCTGTTTTCTCCTAATAATCTGAACCCTTAACTGAGATTCAGCAGTTAGGTTAAAAGTACTGCTCCTGTTCAACTGTTGAGATCTTCTACTTGAAAACTATACTTTGACTAGTATGTTATTCCCTTTATTCCACTTTGGCATTGTGATGTGTGTAACCAATCTGTGTTACCACCTGCAACCCTCTCCAGTAATCTTGCTGGGAAATCCCATGGACAGAGGAGCCTGGCGGGCTGCAGTCCATGGAGGTCACAAAGAGTTGGACATGATTGAGTGACTACGCAACATCACCATCCCTGTGATTCCTCTGTGAGAAATGCAGGAACCATCCAGGACAGCTATGTTTTGCCCTAATTCCTGATTGCCTGTACGAATTTCAGAGAACCTGGACATTTTACTGTGTGAACTTCCAAAGCCTGCTGTTACTCTTGGTAGTCTTTCAATCAGTTTGCGGCTTCATTAGCTCACTTTACCATGGAAGGCTTGAATTTATCACAGATCTAGAACATTTTTGACAACCTCGAATACCTAATCACATATGCCTTATCCTACACCCAACCCCAACACAGGGGCAGATGTGCAAATTAGGTTCCCCAGTCTTCTGGAAGGGAGTGGGAAATTTCCTGTCCCACTTCTCATCTTTGGTTCTTTGTAGCTGGCCAAATAAAATGGCATGAGACATATTAACAGAAGAAAATAAAATTTAACTTTGTATGTATAGGAATCCCATATACATGAGAGAATCAGAGGCAGAAAGGTGAAATGAGATGTATGTGCCATCCTGAGCTAGGGAATGGGATAAGGGACTGGGGCTCGCAAGCACAGGTGGATCATTCATTCACAAGATGATAGAACAATGAGCAAATACTTAATTATTAGATGTTTGTCTTGAAAGATAGTTGGGGCCACTTAGGTAAAATTTATCTCTGGTCATAATTCTTTTTGGAAAAGTCAATATAAATTTTTCTAGGTAGTTAAGGGAGTGTCAGTAGTTTCCTTTGAGTTCAAAGGGTTTCCACCACCATTTGCTCCAAATAATCTACATGTCAAAGTAGCCGTCTTGGGGAGGCATGTTCTGAGCCCCTATACTCCCAAAGTTGGAAATGTAGAGTAACCTTAGGTTTCATCTTTCTGTTACGTATTACAATAAAGGTAATAAAATAAGGGTAAAATTGTAAAAGTTAAAATCCATCTTCCCAATCTCAATTCCCAAGCCCCAGCCTTGTTTCTTTGAGATAATTATATTTAAATGTTTCTAATTTTAGTTCTTATATGATTATCACTATAAGTACCAGGCTGTCAATAGCTTATTAAGACTCCTTTCTAGAAATAACAGGAACTTACTTTACTTATTAGAATCTTTTCCTTTCTGCATCCTGATTTATATGATTATTTTCAATTCTTCAGCGATTTNCCAAGCCCCAGCCTTGTTTCTTTGAGATAATTATATTTAAATGTTTCTAATTTTAGTTCTTATATGATTATCACTATAAGTACCAGGCTGTCAATAGCTTATTAAGACTCCTTTCTAGAAATAACAGGAACTTACTTTACTTATTAGAATCTTTTCCTTTCTGCATCCCGATTTATATGATTATTTTCAATTCTTCAGCGATTATCTTCATGATTTTAAATGATACTAGTTCATGAATTTCAAAATTATCTCCAGCACGTAAGATTGTTTCTTTTGCTTGACAGATATTTATTGAGTGCCTACATTGACCAAATACTGTGCTGGATTCTGGCAGTAACAGGTCTAAAACATAAACTGTCATTATGGAAATTACCACCTAATGAAAAGAGCAAAAAAAATCAATCAGTGATAACATAAACAAATAAATTACACTGACAAGTACCATAAAGGAGTTCCTAATATTATGAGAATTTACACTAAGGCGATTAGGGATGATTTCTCAGAAAAGATTATCCTTGATAAGAGAGTATCATTCCCTGGTGGCTCAGATGGTAAAGCTCTGCCTACAATGCGGGAGACCTGGGTTCAGTCCCTGGGTGGGGAAGATCCCCTGGAGAAGGAAATGGCAACCCACTTCAGTATTCTTGCCTGGAAAATCCCATGGACGGAGGAGCCTGGTAGGCTACAGCCCACGGTGTCGCAGAGTTCGACACAACTGAATGCGTTCACTTCACTTTGATAAGAGATCTGAAGGATGAGTGAAGTGAAAGTTGCTCAGTCGTGTCCGACTCTTTGCAACTCCATAGACTATACAGTCCATGGAATTCTCTAGGCCAGAATACTGGAGTGGGTAGCCTTTCCCTTCTCCAGGGGATCTTCCCAACCCAGGGATCGAACCCAGGTCTCCCACATTGCAGGTGGATTCTTTACCAGCTGAGCCACAAGAGAAGCCCATCTGAAGGATGAGCAGGGTTTAAACTACTCAAAATGGTAGTAAGAGCATTCTAGGTAGAGGAGCAGCCCATGAAAATGCCCTGTGGCAGAAAAGTCTTGGGAGTATGATATGAAAGAAGCTAGTGTGACTCAGTGGAGACCGCCAGAAGCACAAAGAGAAAAGACAGAAAAAATAAGCATAGGCTGGCCATGCAGAGCTTGCAGGCTTTATTAAGGAGTTTTGTCCTTTTCCTAAGACGAAGGGGAAAGGACTTAATCATTTTTAAGTAGAAGAAAATCGTGATCAGAAAAGAGTTTCAAAAAATTTACCCTGATTATAGTTTGGTGGATATGAACAGATGAGATGGATTGTATTTTTCCCACCTAGCTTTCACTTCTGTCAATCTTAACCTTGCTTTGAAGTTACGAAGACTTTTGTTGTTTGATTTACTTTATTGCTGTACATAAGCCTTCAATATTTTTCCTGTAGGTTCAACATATCAATAGATGTTAAAAAGCAATAAAAGTATCTAGTACCCTGGAAATGGCAACCTGCTCCAGCATTCTTGCCTGGAGAATCCCAGGAACGGGGGAGCCTGATGGGCTGCCGTCTATGGGGTCGCACAGAGTCGGACACGACTGAAGTGACTTAGCAGCAGCAGCAGCAGTACCCTGTGACCCAGCAATGTCACTCCTAGGTATTTGTCTGAACACAGAGTGCACACAACCACCAAAAATTGTGAAAAGATATTCACAGCAGCTTTATTCATGACAGCCAAAAACCAAATGGGTGCTTTCAAATTGTGGTGATGGAGAAGACTCTTGAGAGTCCCTTAGACAGTAAGGAGATCAAACCAGTCAATCATAAAGGAAATCAATCCTGAATATTCGTTGGAAGGACTGATGGTGAAGCTGAAGCTCCAATACTTTAGTCACCTGATGTGAAGAGCCGACTCATTGGAAAAGCCCCTGATGCTGGCAAAGATTGAAGGCAGGAGGAGAAAAGGACAGAAGCTGAGATGGTTGGAAAGCTTCACCAACTCAATGGACATGAATTTGCGCAAACTCTGGGAGACAGTGAAGGACAGCAGAGCCTGGCATGCTGTGCTCCACAAAGTTGCAAAGAGTCAGACACAACTTAGTGACGAAACAACAACAGACTCGACCATCTGAAAGGAAGATGGCTAACTTGTAGTCTATAAATGAAGTGATATATTATTAAATGTTACGCAGCAATCAAAACAGAATGAACTACGGGTAAATATGATCATAAGAATGACTCTCCCAGCAAAAGAAGCCAAACTCAAAATAATACACACCATAGGACTGTGTATGGATGAAGTTCAAGAACTGGCAAAACTAATCAATGGTGATAGAAGTGGACATGGTATTTTTCATTTGGGGGATATAACTAGAGAAGGGCATAAAGTTACCTTGTAGGGGGCTGGAAATGTTCTATATTTTAATCTTGGATTAAATGTACTTACATTAAACTAAGTACTTAGTTAATCTAAGTTAGTTAATCTAAATTAATTAATCTAGTTAATTAATCTAGGATTAACTAACTACTTAGATTAAATTTACCTGGTGGCTCAGAGGTTAAAGCGTCTGCCTGGAATGTGGGAGACCTGGGTTCGATCCCTGGGTTGGGAAGATCCCCTGGAGACGGCAATGGCAACCCACTCCAGTACTCTTGCCTGGAGAATCCCATGGAAGGAGGAGCCTGGTAGGCTACAGTCCATGGGGTCGCAAAGAGTCGGACACGACTGAGAGACTTCAGTATGGTGACTCACTATACACTTTTAAAAATTCATCAAATCTTATAAAAATTAGTGAACTTGATGCTCATTAGCCTATATCTACCTCAGTGAAATCATAAACAGAAAAACACTGGGTTAGCACCAGGTTAGCAGCCCACTCCAGTATTCTTGCCTGGAAAATCCCATGGACTGCGGAGCCTGGTAGGCTACCGTCCATGGGGTCGCCAGGAGTCGGACGCGACTGAGCGACTTCACTTTCACTTTCAATTTTACTGGAATTATCTTTTCATCTCATCATGATACCCTCTCTTCCACAACTAGAGCAAGTTATAAGAGCCCTGTTTTTCTGCAGAGCACTAGCGACTCTTATGTGTTCAATTTTGTTATTGAAGAAATTTACTAACCACATAAACACAAATAGCCAGCAAAATAATTAGAAAGAATTATTATATCTAAGAAGCAAAGGAAGGTGGGGAAGAAATTACAATATATTTTATCTAACCCTATGCAACATTTCTGCACTAAGGCATAGATATTTTAAAAGGTGTGTTTGAGTCAAAGAGGAAAATAGGACTCTTGGATCCCCCAAAGAATTTTTGTTTAAATTAAAATATGTGAACCTGTTGCTCAAGGCTTAATTTTAACCTGTGACTCTTCCATTTCTGGAATGATTTTTCTTTTTTTTTTTGCACTGTGCGACTGAAGTGACTTAGCAGCAGCAGCAGTGCCAGGTATACATAAGTTCTGGTGAAGTCAGATCAAATACTGAGGTCTTATTCAATTTGAATTTTGTAGACCTGGCCTCATATAGAAGTGTGCATCTGTTCTTGCAATGGAAAATTTGACTTCTTTTCTTGATTTTATAGCTACATTGACCTCCTGTTTAGAAATTATCTGTGATCAACAACTCAAGGATTTAAGTTCCAAGACACATCAGGCTCATAAAAGAGGAATATCCAAACATATGAATCCTGTAGACTGAAAAAATAAAGACAAAGAGAAGGTGGTTAAGTTAAAACCACCTTGAGGCACCAGAAAGTTAAGAGTTGGTGGGTTTTATAAGAGTACTCACTATGCTATTCACTTTAAAAAAGAGAGAGAGAGGTTGCCATAGCAACACCATATCTAATGGTGCTTATGCTACCTCTGAGATACAAAACACCTTCTTCCAAGGACACATTGACCAATACAGTCTGTTATAGGAAGTTTTATGCCTAACATTAGACTTGCAGGAGTAAAAATGTTTTTCAATAACGTGAGGAGCATACATGCACATCTACAAACGCATGTAATCTTAATTTTCAGTGTTCATTTATTATAACACATATTTAGATCATTTTCTTTCTTCTCCAATATTTTTAAAGATCAAGTTGCTTTTCTGAACTTCAGGGGACATAAAATCCATTTAAGAATAGCAAATATATTTCTGTACAGTAAAGAAAACCATTTAAAAAATGAAAAAGGAACATACTGAATAGGAGAAAATAATTGCAAAGTGTATATCTGATAAGGAGCTAATATATATATATATATTATACATATTTCTTCCAAAATATATAAAGAACTCTTTCAATTTAATACCCATCCAAAAAACCTCCAAACAATCTGACTAAAAATATGGACAGATCTGAATGGAGATTTCTCTGAACGAGTGATATCATTGGCCAACAGATACATGTAAAGATGCTCAATGTCACTAATATTCAAGGAAATGCAAGTCAAAACCACAATGAGACATAACCTCATACTATTAGAATAGCACTTATCAAAAAGATAAGAGATAACCAGTGTTGGCAAAGCTCTGGAGTAAAGGTTGGTGGGAATGTAAATTGGTGCAGACATTATGAAACAGAGTGTGGAGGTTCCCCCCAAAATTAAAAATAGAACGAATACCTGATCCAGCAATTCAACTTCTGGATAATTATCCAAAGACAACAGAAACACTAACTCAAAGGTCTATGTATGGCCCCATGTTCATTGCAGCATTAACTGTAATATTCAAGATATGGAAACAGCCTAAGCATCCACTGATTGATGAACAGGTAAAACATAATATGCACATACAGTTGAATATTACTCTGCTATAAAAAGAGATGAAATCTTGCCATTGGCACCTACATGGACAGATCTTGAGGGTGTTTTTCTATGTGAAATAAGTCAGAGAAAGATAAATACCATTAAATCTCCTTATATGTGGAATGAAAAAAATTGCTTGTGAGTATATAAGGGGGTTGCGTGGGCAAAATGGGTAAAGGGGATGAAAACATACAAACTTCCTGTTGTATAAGTCCTGGGGATATAATGCATAGCATGGTAACCATAGTTACACTCTATTGCATATGGGAAGTTGCTAAGAGAGTAATTCTTAAAAGTTCTCATCATAAGAGAAACAAATTTTGTAACTATGTACAGTGAAAGTGTTAGTCGCTCAGTCATGTATGACTCTCTGCAACTTCATGAAAGGTAGACCGCCAGGCTCCTCTGGCCATGGAATTCTCCAGGCAAGAATACTGGAGTGGGTAGCCATTCCCTTCTCCAGGGGATGTTCCTGATGAATTATAGGCAGATTATTTACCACCTGAGCCACCAGGAAATCCCCATGTATGGATGGTGATGGATATCAACTAGACTTACTGTGATTGTTTCAGAACACACAAATGNAGGCTCCTCTGGCCATGGAATTCTCCAGGCAAGAATACTGGAGTGGGTAGCCATTCCCTTCTCCAGGGGATGTTCCTGATGAATTATAGGCAGATTATTTACCACCTGAGCCACCAGGAAATCCCCATGTATGGATGGTGATGGATATCAACTAGACTTACTGTGATTGTTTCAGAACACACAAATGTCAAATTATTATATATGTTGTACACCTGAAGCTTATATAATGTTGTATGTCAATTATACCTCAATTTAAAAAGAAGAATAGCAAGTATAAATTGAGTTCTGCTGATATATGGACGTGGAGATATTTTCAGTCTTCCCTGAGAGTTGTTAAATTTATATAATTTTTATTGAAACAATGCCTTGTGTGTGTTAATATTGAAATGAGGATATTATCTCTGTTTGAGTAAATTGTATTTTGATTCCTGGGCAGAAAAAAAAAATGTTACATTCCTCACTAAAAATAAATAAATACTTATATAAAATAATAACTTAAAGAAGTAGAAATAGGTGGACTAAATAGTACAGAATATATTTCTCTGTTAATCTGATAAACTAGTTAAATAAATATCAAAGAAAAATATGAATATAAAACAAAAACATTATCTTATTATAGAAAGAGAATGCTCTTTCTACATTTTCCCTGAGATGAATTTTAAGAAACCGAACAGGATTTATCCATAATTTTGGAACAACCATCAAATATGTACCAATGAATATCTTATTTTTTAATACTATTTTTGCAGTGTCTATAGGTAAATAGAGAATCCACTTAAGGACTGTCTTTCTGATCAGAATTTTTCACTCAATCCAGTGTCAAAAGCAGAATCTTCTTAACACAAGGCTGCAGTTATATTCCATGTACTGTTCTTGTTTCTTAAATGAATTATATTTACCCAGTCGTTCTCTACATCATCTCTGCTTCTGAAAACAGGGCTTAATGTGATTGCTGCATGGATATTCAGATGTTCTTAGTGAAACTTGCTTTCTGACCCAAAGATTTAATGAATACTCAGAACTCAATATGGACTGTCATCAATGTAAAAATTACTTTTGAACTCAGTTTGTTGGAAAGTAAATTTTTGTTACTTGGACCACAGACCACATTTTCATACAAAAACAATGTATTAAATATAGTTTTAGGCTCCCTGGAAGGCTCATAAAGCCTATTTGATCTAGGATATAACAGAGCTGTTTTTGACTTGCAATAAAATATAATTGGCTATACTATATATCAGAATATAAAGCTGAAAATAAATCATTTTTATTACAAATGCTAATACTTAAGACATTAGATTTTATTCAGCAAAATATAGATGAATTAGAACTTCTTGGAACTTCGGAGGGAACTTTAGAGGCCTTTCAAAAGTTTATTCTATAATTATTCAGGGACACTCTACTCTGAACCAGGTATTATTCTAAGGACAGAACAGATGATAGATAAGGTAGCAATATATAGTAATTTTAGGGTAAAAGGATTCTACTAAGAGTCAGACACGACTGAGCGACTGAACTGAACTGAATGTACTCAGGGACAGATGACAAAAACTAGGACTGAATGGTCAGCCACTGATGGAAAAAGAAAAATTGTTGAACATATTTGAAGTGAAATTCTTCTAGTGATGAATAGGAAACCTAAAAAGGGAAATGAAGTAAAGGATTGTGATAAAAAGTTTAAAAGTGGTAGAAATGCTGGATTTGATACCTGGTTCAGTCAGTCCAAAAAGTGTTGGTTGGGGGATGAGGGCATTTGGAAAAGAATAGATAAATTGTAGATTGGAATGATGGCTTTCTTTTTAAGTTTATTCTCCATTTATATCTATTCCTTTTTTAAACATATATTAATATCATCATATCAATCCTATGCTTATTTTTGTAATTAGATCATTTTTATATACTGAAAGAATGAAGAACATAAGGAAAATAATGGAAGTGGTAGAAAAGATACAGATACAGAGAAGAGAAAATAAAAATAGATAAAATACAGATATTTAACATATGGGTTTCTTCATTAAAAATAAAAGTGTCAGGGAAAAAAAAACCTAGAGAATAACAGGTAAAAATGGGATTTAATAATATATATTTAACAAGACAGCTATTTGAAAACACTAGAGATCAACTAAGGATAACAGATTTTATGGGCTAACATCTTAGAGAAAAGAAAATGTCACTCAGTTGAGTCCTATATTCAACAATATTTTCCACTTGTTCATGTATGTGGAAAAGCCTAGAGCCTAAGTAGAAATCCTACTATCTATGGTAGGTTCACTAGCCCAGAGAGACAAAAATAGGCTCCAATGTTCAAGAAATCAAAGATCCTGGAGGGAGAAGAAGTACAGAGAAATTGGCTCTATATTCTGTATTCGATTTTCTCTCAAGAAATTTCCCAGTTCTTGACTCTTGAGACCTGGGGGCAAGAGGTCAAGAAATTGAGCAAAACCAGCTGATAAGAAGAGAAGGCAATGGCACCCCACTCCAGTACTCTTGCTTGGAAAATCCCACGGACAGAGGAGCCTGGAAGGCTGCAATCCATGGGGTTGCTGAGGGTCGGACACGACTGACCGATTTCATTTTCACTTTTCACTTTCATGCCTTGGAGAAGGAAATGGCAACCCACTCCAGTGTTCTTGCCTGGAGAATCCCAGGGATGGCGGAGCCTGGTGGGCTGCTGTCTATGGGGTCACACAGAGTCGGACACGACTGAAGTGACTTAGCAGCAGCGGCAGCTGATAAGAAGCTATGAAGCAGGTTGAAGATTTACCTGACTGACAGTTCTGAAGAGACAAAACTTGGAATTTCTTCATGAAGGTTTTAGCGAAACCTCAGGCTTTCTATTGAGACCTCTGGAGGGCTGCAAGAGTAAGAGTAAATTAGAAATAGCAAAACACCACAAAGCTGAAACATAGCCTTGAATAATCTTAATGCCTGATTGTATTCAAATGGTTTTCTCATATCTATTTGCTGCCAGAAGGTGACTAACTCCTCTCTGGAGGAAGATAACTTCAACCAGAGCACCTATAATTTTTCATATACAACGTCTGGCAGACAATCTGAAATTACCAGACTTGCCAATAAATCAGACCAAATGACAGAGAGCCAACAGAAAATTTACACAATAAAACAGATCTGTGATGATGCAGATATGGCACTTTTTTCTTAGCCAGACTTTCATATAACTATGATTAATATATTCAATAATAGCATTTTTGGAAATACAGTAACTATCACAAGAGGATTGGAGTATACAATAAAGCATCAAATGGAAAGTCCAGAGCTAAAAACATATAATAACCTAAAATTGATCATTCAAAATATGAGTTTTGAAGAGAATAGGAGAGAGAGAGAGGATTAGTGAGTTGGAAGAAAAAACTATAGGAAATATCCAGATTGTAGTATTGAGAAAAAGAAATTAAAATACAGGAAATGACATGTGACATATGGAAGTTGGTAAGACTAACATAATTTTTTTTGGCATTCCATATGGAAGTAAGAGAGAGCTAAATGTGGAAAATATTTAGAAAAGATATTTTGAAGAATGTTTCTAAACCTATGAAATATATCAACACACAGGTCAAAGAAAATGGGACCCAAAGAGATCCCACATGTAGAGAAAACCACGTGTAGGCTCACTGGTGTCAAACTGTTGAAAACCAAAGACAAAAGGAAAATCATAACACAGAAATGATACAGCGCCCTCAAAATACTAACATAAAAGTCTTTTCAACAGAAATAAGAGAAGTCAGAAAATGAATTGTATTCATTTACTAGGGTTATAGTTACAAAGTACCACAAAACTGGTTGACTCAAAGAAATAGAAATTTATTGTCTCACAGCTCTGAGGGCTGAAAATTTGGAATCAAGGTGGTAGCAGGGCCATGTTCCCTCTGAAATTGTAGATGAGCCCTTTCTTGACTGTTCCAGTGGCTGGCTGGCCATCTTTGGCATTCCAGGGATTATGTAGATGGATCACTAGAATCTTCCATCTTCATGTGGCATTCTCCCTTTTTCTTCACATCATCTTCCCTATGTGTGTGTATGTCTCTATGTCCAAATTTCCCTTTTTAAAAAACAGAACAAGAAGACCAGTCATGTTTCAGTAGAGCTCATCCTGAAGATCTTGTATTAATTTGATTCAGTTCAGTTCAGTTCAGTCGCTCAGTCGTGTCCGACTCTTTGCGACCCCATGAATCACAGCACGCCAGGCCTCCCTATCCATCACCATCTCCCGGAGTTCACTCAGACTCACGTCCATCGAGTCCGTGATGCCATCCAGCCATCTCATCCTCGGTCGTCCCCTTCTCCTCCTGCCCCCAATCCCTCCCAGCATCAGAGTCTTTTCCAATGAGTCAACTCTTCGCATGAGGTGGCCAAAGTACTGGAGTTTCAGCTTTAGCATCATTCCTTCCAAAGAAATCCCAGGGTTGATCTCCTTCAGAATGGACTGGTTGGATCTCCTTGCAGTCCAAGGGACTCTCAAGAGTCTTCTCCAACACCACAGTTCAAAAGCATTGATTCTTCGGCGCTCAGCTTTCTTCACAGTCCAACTTTCACATCCATACATGACCACAGGAAAAACCATAGCCTTGACTAGACGGACCTTAGTCGGCAAAGTAATGTCTCTGCTTTTGAATATACTATCCAGGTTGGTCATAACTTTTCTTCCAAGGAGTAAGCGTCTTTTAATTTCATGGCTGCAGTCACCATCTGCAGTGATTTTGGAGCCCAAAAACCCTAGGCTTCCCTGTAGCTCAGTGGTAAAGAATCTGCCTGCCAACACAGGAGACTTTGGATTCAATCCCTGGGTCAGGAAGATCCCCTGGAGAAGGAAATGGCAACCCTCTCCCATACTCTTGCCGGGAGAATCCCATGGACTAAGGAGGCTGGCAGGCTACAGTCCGTGGGATCACACAAGAGCTGGACATGACTTAGTGAGTAAACAACAACAACGCATGAAAACCCTATTTTGAAAATAAGTTTGGGATGTGTTTGATTCGCCTGAGGGAGAAGCAGTGCTATAGAGCAATTTTAGATCAGTTATTTTTCTAGGATGCATTTCAGAATAAATTGTTTAGAACAAACTTGGCAGAACCAAAGACTGGACCAAAAATAAGAAATACATAAACAACAGGAAAAAAAAAACACAACAACACATAAACAATAACAACAAACTGGAGTGTGAACATTCTTCAGCTACAGGGGATAATTATACATGTGATGGTCATGACTCAGAAAGTATTGGGAGGTGAAATTTCCCAAATAACACTAACAAGAAATGTAAAAAGTAGAAAGTGCATCTTATGCCAATGTTTAAAGATAGTCCCAAGTGACTTTGTAGATGCTGATTACTGCTCTTGAAGAATTGTTTTATCTGATTCTTCACTCTTTGTAATTAGATACTTTAAAGAATCTTTCTGTATGTAAATCCCTTATTTCCAAAACCAGGAAATACATTATCCACAGACAGGATCATGTGTGGGGACCTTGCAAATATCCCTGAAACATTCTTTAATTTACAGAATATCTAAAATATGCTATTCCAGATATGCTAGAAAATAAAGCCCGACATTTCTTACCTTACCTGTTTCAATAGCTTTTCATACTCAGAAGTACACTAGTCATTTTAACTAAAATATGAGTGACTCTCTTAATTCTATTTTACTTTAAACAATTCAGATTCTTTTCCATGAGGGAAACTATGCATATATCTGAAGTGTCCAATTTTATCTGGGAAAATCAACAAAAATGAAAATGTCTTGTGTTGCATATTTAAAAATTTGATGACAATCTAAAACCATCATTTGCATTAATGTATTCCAAAATATGAATTATTAAATGAATTACATTTATATAATCAAAGACAATCTGAAGTACATGCTTTAGCCTCAAGCATTTTGAGTCATTCTTCCAAAAAACACAACAACACATAAACAATAACAACAAACTGGAGTGTGAACATTCTTCAGCTACAGGGGATAATTATACATGTGATGGTCATGACTCAGAAAGTATTGGGAGGTGAAATTTCCCAAATAACACTAACAAGAAATGTAAAAAGTAGAAAGTGCATCTTATGCCAATGTTTAAAGATAGTCCCAAGTGACTTTGTAGATGCTGATTACTGCTCTTGAAGAATTGTTTTATCTGATTCTTCACTCTTTGTAATTAGATACTTTAAAGAATCTTTCTGTATGTAAATCCCTTATTTCCAAAACCAGGAAATACATTATCCACAGACAGGATCATGTGTGGGGACCTTGCAAATATCCCTGAAACATTCTTTAATTTACAGAATATCTAAAATATGCTATTCCAGATATGCTAGAAAATAAAGCCCGACATTTCTTACCTTACCTGTTTCAATAGCTTTTCATACTCAGAAGTACACTAGTCATTTTAACTAAAATATGAGTGACTCTCTTAATTCTATTTTACTTTAAACAATTCAGATTCTTTTCCATGAGGGAAACTATGCATATATCTGAAGTGTCCAATTTTATCTGGGAAAATCAACAAAAATGAAAATGTCTTGTGTTGCATATTTAAAAATTTGATGACAATCTAAAACCATCATTTGCATTAATGTATTCCAAAATATGAATTATTAAATGAATTACATTTATATAATCAAAGACAATCTGAAGTACATGCTTTAGCCTCAAGCATTTTGAGTCATTCTTCCTTCTATTTTGAACACTATTAAATATGTGAAAGATTATTTTTTCTAATCAGAACAATATATATTATCCTTTTAAAAACATTTTACTCTTTCCTGTATGATCAACATTAGAAAAATAGAATGCTGAAAATCCAGGATTTTCAGTGTGTATGAAATCATTTTGCCATAGTATATCTTTATTTTTGAACCCTCTGTTGAGAAAAACACTTTTCTCAAGTCAGTGTTTAAAGCTATTTGTCCCGTTCCTGGTGGTCACAGGAAAGGGTCTGGCCCGTGAATAAACCAAGCCTCACTGGTCAATAATGGCTGGTTTGTCAGGTATCTTCCAGGAAAAAAGTGTCTGGAATAATTCCAGAAATACCCAGGAGCCCTCTTTCCAACCCTTATCCCCAATCATACAACTAGACAGAAAGACCACTTTTTCCTCTCTCAGCAGACAGAGGATTAATAAGAAATGGCTCTGATAGCAAATTTCCTTAAGGTAAAAATTAAAGAGAAAACAGAATGCCATTTTGCCTACTATTCCCAAGGCGAGCACTGTGAGAAAGATCGAAGCTCGGAGAGAGAAAAAGAAGCTAGAATTGAGTGCCTTTGCTCTACATTAGAAGGGAACTAGTCTAAAAATGAGCCTATATTGAAGGAGAAGAACAAAGTTGGAAGACCAACACCACTCAACTTCGAGACTTACTATAAAGTTTTGGTATTGGTGAAAGAATAGACAAATAAACCAATGGAACAAATAGAGAGCCCAGGAAATCCCAGATAAATATAATCAACCAGTCTTTGACAAAGGAGCAAAGGCAACACAATGGAGAAAAGATACTCTTTTCAAAAATGGTGCTAGGAAAACTGGACATAGTGTAAAATAAGGAATCTAGACACAGATCTTACATGGTTTGCAAAATTTAACATAAAGTGAGTCATAGACCTAAATGTAAAATACAAAATCAAGAAACTCCTAGAAGTAACATAGGAAAAATATCTAGATGACCTTAAGTCTGATGATGACATTTTAGATACAACTTCAAAGGCATGATCCATGAAAGATACAGTTGATCACTTGTACTTAAAAACTGAAAAAATTATGATCAGGGAAAGAATTTCAAGAGAGTGAGAAGATACAATACTGTGATACAGACTGGGAAAAAAACATTTACAAAAGCTATATATGATAAAGGACTTTTATCCAAAATATAAACAGGTCTCCTAAAACTCTACTGTGGAAAAACAACTCAATTAAAAACTGGGCAAAAGATCTGAACAGACACTCTACCAAAAAAAGAAAAGTTGTACTGATGGCAAATACACTTAGGAAAAGATGTTCCATATCATATGTCATTAGTGAATTGCAAATTAAAACAAATTATGACTACAGATCTACTACAGTGAAGAACACTGATAGCACCAAGTGCTGCCAAAGAAACTTTTATTCACTGTTGGTGGAAAAACAAAAAATGGTACAGTCACTTTTGAAGATAATTTGGCAGGTTTGTTGTTGTTGTTTTTTTTTATAAAACTAAACATACTCTCACCATACAATCCAGCAATTGTGCTCCTTGGTATTTACCCACATGAGTTGAAAATATATGTCCACACAAAACCCCGCACATAGATGTTTATGGCTGCTGTGTTCATCATAGCCAAAACCTGAACGCTTCCAAGATGCCCCTCAGCAGGTAAAAGGTTAAATAACTATGGTGCATCCAGAAGATGAAACATTATTCAATTCTAAGAAGACACAAGCTATCAGTCTTGAAAAAACATACATAAAATGTAAAGGTATATTTTGAAGTGAAAGAAGCCAGCCTGAAAAGGCTACAATGTGCGATTCCAGCTATATGACATTCTGGAAAAGGCGAAACTATGGACACACAAAAACACCCGTGGTTGCCCAGTATTAAAGGGGAAGTGGAGATGGAAAGGCAGAACCCAGAGAGGTTTTAGGGCAGTGAAACTACTCTGTATGGTATTATAATAGTAGATACATGTCATTATGTGTTTGTCACACCCACAGAATGTGCCACAGGATGAGTGAACCGTAATGTAAACTATGGTCTCTGAGTGATAATGCTGTGTCAATGTAGGTTCATTGATTTGAACAAATATATAACTGTGGTGCCCTGTGGTGGCAATGAGGGAGATTGTTGGGGAGGTGGGGCAAGAGGCATATGGAGGCTCTGTGTACTTTGTACACAATTTTGCTGTGAACCTAAAACTGTTCTGAAAAATCAAGTCTATTAGGAAAAAAAAGCAGCTTTAGTTTTGTCATCGACATTTAATTTCATCTAGTCTCTGGGGTTGCACAGAGTCGGACATGACTGAAGCGACTTAACAGCAGCAGCAGCAATCAAAAGTGACGGGCTTTGGAGAAGGCAGTGGCACCCCACTCCAGTACTCTTGCCTGGAATATCCCATGGATGGAGGAGCCTGGTGGGCTGCAGTCCATGGGGTCGCTAAGAGTCGGACATGACTGAGCGACTTCACTTTCACTTTTCACTTTCATGCACTGGAGAAGGCAATGGCCTGTCTCTTATACACATCTAGATGTGTATAAGAGACAGGAATAGCACTGAAACATGTATATTACCATATNTGGAATATCCCATGGATGGAGGAGCCTGGTGGGCTGCAGTCCATGGGGTCGCTAAGAGTCGGACATGACTGAGCGACTTCACTTTCACTTTTCACTTTCATGCACTGGAGAAGGCAATGGCAACCCACTCCAGTGTTCTTGCCTGGAGAATCCCAGGGACGGGGGAGCCTGCTGGGCTGCCGTCTATGGGGTTGCACAGAGTCGGCCATGACTGAAGCGACTCAGCAGCAGCAGCAATCAGAAGTGATGGGCTTGCCTGGTGGCTCAGTGGTAAAGAATCTGCCTGCCGATACAGTAATGCAAGATGTGGGTTTGATCCCTGGATCAGGAAGATCCCTTAGAGGAAGAAATGGTGACCCACTCCTGTATTCTTGCCTGGGGAAATCCCATGAACAGAGAAGCCTGGTGGGTACAGTTCATGGGGTCGCAAAAAAGTCAGACATGACTTCAACAGCAACAAGCAATCAAAAGGGTCAGGCTTCTTTCTGAAGCCCACACATCTGAAAAAGGAAGCAACAGGCAGTAGTTGCTGGTGACCAGCTTTCAGATGGTGCGTCAGTCAGTGTCAGCTTTGTCCTCTGCTCCTCAGCCAGCAGTGCTCCTCTGTGTACTGGGCTTGTCAAAGCCAGGTCTGAAATTGCACTGCTTCCCTGGTGGCTCAGAGGTTAAAGCGTCTGCCTCCAATGTGGGAGACCCGGGTTTGTATCCCTGGGTCGGGAAGATCCCCTGGAGAAGGAAATGGCAATCCACTCCAGTATTCTTGCCTGGAGAATCCCATGGACGGAGAAGCCTACTAGGTCACAGTCCACGGGGTCGCAAAGAGTCGGACACGACTGAGCGACTTCACCACCACCACCACCACCACCTTCTCTTCTCACAGCCCTGCTGTACCCATTCTCTGTTTGTGTTTGTGGGTTTCATTTTCACTCGTTCTTAAGCCTTTTCTAGATAACTTACAGCTTATTCTGGTCTGAAGCTTTTATTCCTTTTAAAGGTGGACCAAAGGCAGAAATCAATAGGAAGAAATAAACAAGCAAAGCATGGACAGATATCCTTAGAGTTGTATTTTTCATACATCAGTTTCAAATGCATGGCATTGTACCACACTCTAGATAATTAAGTAATTTCCCAGGTGGTAACGGTTAACAGTTCTGATGTTATTATACTTGTGTACCGGAATTGAACAATGAAGTAAATGGTTGGCAGATGGTAGTAGCCAGTTTTCCTCACTGTTGGAGTAGGAGTTAATAGGTAAACAAAGGGGAGAGGCTAGAATGATCCATGCAGTAATGGATTAGAGTGGGAGACATCATTATGGACTCCTGTGAAGCTTATTATTGATATAGATGGCTGCATGCAGAAATGTTTATATTGGGCTGGCCAAAAAGTTCACTCAGATTTTTCCATAACATCTTACAAAAACCCTGAACTAACTCTTTGGCAATAGATATGTCGATCTACAAGTATTAGTTTATAAACTGAAATTTTCTGGCACGAGGGGGCCCAAGCATCTAGCAGCAGCAGGCATAGTTAGCATCCAGTTAGTAACCCACAGTTAATACTGTTCAATAAAAAGAACCCAGGCTCCTTGAAGAAATGGTTATTTCTAGGACTGGGGACACAAGATGGAATGATGAGCCTGAAGCATCTTATAGTGCCAGAAAGCAAAGCAAGGCGAAAAGCAAAACAAAGAAATAAAAAGTACCTCACAACAATGAAACTGTGCTAAAGGGACAGCGGCACCCCAGAAAGGGCTCTCAGAGACCAAAGCTGGAACACTGAGCCACAAAAGAAATAGCGTTAGATCATAACCCAAGGTATAAGATAATATCCATGAATCCAGCCTGCTACCAATAAATGATTCAAGAAATACATAGATGGGGAAGAAGAAGTACCTTCTCCATGCAGAAGAATTTCAAAGAAATTATTTAAATACTCTACCATAAATGAGGGAGTGTGTAACTCACCAATTCTTCAGTTTAATGGGGAACGTGTGATGACTGTCTTCCAAAGAACAGAGAATACAAAGAAGAAAGTAACTTTACAGTGGAGAAACCTGAGGATCATGACCCAAGCAGATGATCAAGATCAGAATGAGCAACAATAAGTCATGTCGATGGTACACGCACTTGGTATGATGTGTTGCAAATGGCTCTTTACCTCCTTCCATGGTCTACCATCCAAACTCCTAAACCCTAGTCTAAACATAATAAAAGCACCAAGCAAGTCCCAGTGGACAGACAGCTTGCCTACCTGAGCAGTATCCTCCAAAACTGTCAAGGTAATAAAAAGCAAAGTGAGCATGAGAGACTGCCACAGTCAAGAGGAAGCTAAGGAGATAACTAAGTGTAACGTGGTGTTCTGGATGAGATCTTAGAACAAAAAAGGAGATTAGACAAAAAAACTAAGAAAATGTGAATAGTGTATGGACTTCAGTTAATAATTGTGTACCTATCTATATTGGTCTGTTAATCTAACAAACATACCATCCTAGTGTGAGATATTATAGAAGACACTGAAGATGAGGTATGCACGAACACTCTGCATGATCTTCACAATTTTTATGCACACTTAAAACTGTTCTAAAATTAAAAAGCTTTTTGAAATTAAACATGCATTTTGTTGTGCTAGGAAAAAGTGGTAAATGAAGGAAGTGTGTATTAATGTATCTCTTTAACATACTTGCATAAAGGTCAGCATATTTTGGGACTTGAAAGTGGCTCTTGCAACAGAGAAGTTTTAAATAAAACCACAAAGCATGTCCACAAGAAAATAGCCAGGAATGGTTTCTTTGCAAATAAAAGTTTATATTTGAGATTGTCTATGACATCACACAATAGAAGTTCTTAGAAATGGGGACAGATTCTCAGGAAACCTGAGCATGAACAAATGTAAAACCATCCAAGGGCAAACCTTGGGCTTCCCCGTGGTGAAGACATTTTTATTGGAAAAATAACTGTGCTTAAAATGCATTTACATACAATGAATGAAAATCTGTTTGCCCATATATTCAGCAGCTTTTCACCAAACACTGGTGAGAGTGATATTTCAGAGGATGGGGCATTCTGGAGAACAATTAAGACTCCCAGGAAATATTGAGTAGTGGATGGCAAAATTGACCCAGACTTAGGTGATTAGGGAGATGAGGAACAGAGTTTTGCAGCATGGAGCATGCCTAAAATGTGTTAGCATAGAAGATCTGAGATGGGAACGGCTAATATCTGGAGCTCCACCTGGAGAAGGAGAGTTGGAGTTCCAGAAGTCCTTGGACTTAAGAACACAGGGTCATGACTCACAGTTCAGTTCAGTCGCTCAGTGGTGTCCAACTCTTTGCAACCCCATGATTGCAGCACGCCAGGCCTTCCTGTCCATCACCAAGTCCCGGAGTTTACTCAAACTCACGTCCATCGAGTCGGTGATGCCATCCAACCATCTCATCCTCTGTCGTCCCCTACTCCTCCTGCCCCCAATCCCTCCCAGCATCAGGGTCTTTTCCAATTTCAGTTGTTCACATGAGGTGGCCAAAGTATTGAAGTTTCAGCCTCAGCATCAGTCCTCCCAATGAACACCCAGCACGGGTCTCCTTTAGGGTGGACTGGTTGGATCTCCTTGCAGTCCAAGGGACTTTCAAGAGTCTTCTCCAACACCACAGTTCAAAAGCATCAATTCTTTGGTGCTCAGCTTTCTTCACAGTCCAACTCTCACATCCATACATGACTTACAGACCAGGACCCATTTTCTGTTTCTATCCTTCACCAGCTATGTGACTTTAGGTGAGTTACAGCAACTTTCTAAGCCTTCATCTTTTTGCCTGACAAATGGGAATAATAAGAGTGCTTACCTCATAAGGTTGTTGTGAAACCATCCAAGGGGAAACCTTGGGCTTCCCTGTGGTGAAGACATTTTTATTGGAAAAAGAACTGTGCTTAAAATCCATTTACATACAATGAATGAAAATCTGTTTGCCCATATATTATGGGCAATATATGGTTTTAAATGTTTTGAATGGTGCTTGGCTCATACTTCATAAAGGATAGCTGTAATTATTATAAATATGTTGTTACTGATATCATTTTTAGGGGTGCCTGCAGGGCCCATAGCATGTGAGCAAACTGCATAAGACAGTGTCTGCCACAAACTGGCGACAAGGCGTGTGTTCTGGGTGCCTCTTCCTCAATGGTGGTAGCTTAATATGTAAGTTTAGCACTGTTCATCAAGGTTAACCATAGACTTTTAAACTCACAACCTGAACAGTCCAAGTCTACACTTAATGCCACAATCTTTTCTTTTTCCATAGAATCAGCTCTGGGAAAAAACATTTAAAGAGCAATATACATATGAATATCACATTTGCCTCTAAGTTTTCTGGACAATATTTATTGATTGATTGATTTTTAGGTAAAGAAGTCATGCACTTCCCTGGTGGCTCAGATGGTAAAGAACCTGCCTGCAATGTAGGAGACCTGAGTTCCCTCCCTGGGTTGGGAAGATCCCGTGGAGAGGGGAATGACTACCCACTCCAATATTCTTACCTGGAGAATTCCATGGGCAGAGGAGCCTGGTGGGCTACAGTCCATGGGGTTGTACAGAGTCAAACACGACTGAGCAGCTAACACTTTTACGTGTTCAAAGAAGTCATAGTAGCCAGTAAAAATTCTTTGTCTGGTTACAACTCTTCTAGTTGTGATGAGTCTTAAAGAGATAATAAAATGCAGTACTCTAAATCTCTGAGGTTGAGGATCACAGAGATGCATTTTCTTTCAAAAAATTAAGTTGGCTTTTATTTTAAATTAGATCATAAAAATTTAATCCTATTATGCAGTCTTTTAAAAAAATAATAAAATACATAGTATATTTATTACTGTATGTTAATTTTTAATTGGAGTGTAATTATTTGACAACCTTGTACAGCAGAATCTAACACAGAAATATGTTTTAAACTTATATAGCCACAGTCCAAAGCCAGATCTGGTCCTAACTTAATAGCTATGTATCTTAGTCTGGGTTTTCCTGAAAGCAGAACTGATATCGTGTCTTATGTGAGGTAGCTGAGGCAGTCTCCTGAGGAATATGATGGTAAAGAGCAAGTGTGCAGGGAAAAGGGAATGAAATAGGAAAGAAGAAAATGTCAGTACAAGGAAGTGTTACTAAGTTGGCTACCAGAGAAAAGTGAAAGTGAAAGCCGTTCAGTCATGTCTGACTCTTTGTGACCCCATGGACTGTACAGTCCATGGAATTCTCCAGGCCAGAATACTGGAGTGGGTCACCGTTGCCTTCTCCAGGGGATCTTCCCAACCCAGGGATCGAACCCAGGTCTCCCACATTACAGGCAGATTCTTTACCAGCTGAGCCACAAGGGAAGCCAGAGAGGGTAGCCAGAATTTTCATCCCACTAGCATCACAGAAGTTTGATGAAATGCATCTCAAACTGCCCATCCAAGTCCAGAAGAGTGGAACCTTTAATCACTGGCACCTCATACTCACACCTGTGAACTCCTCTGCCCTCCTGGCTCCCACATGTATGAGTGTGAAGTGGGTTCCCACAAGGTGTTTCCTACTACCTTGGCATCAGAGAAGTCCCAGGAGAGCAAGAGATACAGTCCAGTCCTGAGGCAGGGCTTTGCCTGTTATACCTGCATGAATCTGGACAAAGCTAGCGTATCGAAGTGGTCACTGAAGCAATGGATGCCCTGAAATGACGGATATCGTTGTTGCTCAGTCATGTCCGACTCTGTTGCAACCCCACGGACTGCAGCCTGCCAGGCTCCTCTGTCCACGGGATTTCCCTGGCAAGAATAATGGTGTGGGCTGACATCCCTTCTCCAGAGGATCTTCCTGACTCAGGAACTGAACCCAAGTCTCCTGCATCTGCTGCACTGGCAGGTAATTCCAAGTCCAGTCTATAAACTCGCTACTACATCAGTTAGCTTTTCCAGGCTTCAGTGTTCTCACCGATTGAACACAGCTTAACCTGGCAACTACACATGAAAATCCATTGTTCAATAAGCACTGTGTTAAATGGTTGAACAAGATTTAGGTTTGCAAGCACAGTTTCAATTTTTTGCAATTTTATGCAAGCCTCTTCTTGTAAAAGAAAGATGAAAGCGAAGCTGTATATATTGAAAAAAGGCATGAAGCCCCAACTCAGTCTCCCTTATCAGGCCCAAACCTAATATATAAGAGATGCTGGGACTCAGAGGTACCCAATTCAGATATCCTGAACCAAGTGCCCACTCAGTTTACTCCAAACTTTATGTGTTACATATGTCTGTGTGACCCAGAATAATTACTTCCCAAAAGGCATGGAGGGCAAGTAGTTCTGGGACGGTTGCCAGGTACTATGGAGCCTGACACATCTTTCTCATCGTGTAGCTCAGGAAGCACTGAGAAGCAGCCGTGACTCAAGGTACAATCTGCCAAATTCAGATACGTTTCCTGAATGATATGGTCCTTGAACCAGAACATCAAAGAGGCAGAGAAAGAAGTTCACTTCCTTAAGAGTGTTGCTAAGCCAGCCACAGAGTAGGAGAAAATATTTGCAATTCATGTATTTGACTAAAGGACTTAATCTCAAAATATGTTAAGAATTCCAGCAAACCAACAAGAAAAAGGTAAACAATCTCATGGGGAAAAATCCTGAACACTGCAAAAGTATGCAAATGGCCAATTCTGAAAGATGTGCAACTTCATTGTTCATCAGAGGAAAACAAATTCAAACCACAGTCTGATTCTACTTCATGACACCAGAATGATACAAACAAAAGAGATTGGTAACACCAAATCTTCACAGGGTCACAAGGAGTCGGACATGACTGAGCAAGTCAACGACACAGCACAGATTAATGTGTTTGCATTGAAGCTTGAATAAAGAGGCTATATGATCCAAACTGTTGTTTATGATGTTTAACCTTACTGTTACACAGGATAAATATGAGTAAATGAGAAACTGAGTTCGGGAGACCAGTTAGCACATTTTTGGTGAGAAGTAGTTAAGACTTTGAACAAGCCTATCTAGAAACGGATATATCTCAAATGTATTGAAGTAATAGCCCTGGGAAAATTTTAGACGGGAAAAAAAGAAAAGAATGCAAAGACTGAGAAACTAAGTCATTCATAATTCACAGAGGAAATTTAAGGGAGGAAGATGCTTGGGAGAAAGGAAAACTGAAAATTTGTGTCTGTGCTTGGGAGAGAATGTTGGGGAGACCAGCTTGGATGAATTGCATTTGAGACCCCAGAAGGTGGCTATCTTGAGAAGAAGTTTTAGACAGCTAGGGTTTCAAAGTCCGGGAGAGAGAGAATGCTGGAGCTGGAAGTAAAGATCTGGAAGGTTTGAACCACATGGAAACATTGATCACAACTATGAAACCAGATGAGATTGTCAAATGACACAATAGATAGAGAAAAAAAAAAAAAAACAGGGAAAAGCAAGCCAATAGTGAGACCCAGGGGGCAAGGACAACCTTGAGTGGAGCAGGAGAAAAGGTAGAAAAGACAGAGAAAAGCAGGTAAGAGAGGGAGGAAGAAAGTGCCAGAAAGTCATTAGAGCAAAATTTCAGGAAAAAAAACAAAAGGTGATGGGTCCACTGTATCATATGTGATCAGAGGTTCCGATATTGGGGCTGTGCTTAAAAGTCGTGCAGCTATTGTGTATACACCATACCTTGGGGCAGGCAATGCATGAATAGAGAGCAGCTAGAATTGATACTGCTCTATTTGATATTTCCCCCAACGTCCACTTCCTGTGCACTGGGATAAGTAAGAGTGTAAGCCAAGTGCTGCGAGCACATTTTCATTAGAGCTGAAACTTTAAACACCAAACCAACCCATTTGAAAATGGTCATTTGGGTGCAAAGATTCTGTAATTCTGTTTTAGTGTCTCTACATAAAACAACTTATTTTAATGACAACCTGAGCTAGAAAGAGGCTTCCCTGACAGCTCAGTTGATAAAGAATCTGTCTAAAATGCAGGAGACCCCTTTTTGATTCCTGGGATTTGCTGGAGAAGGGATAGTCTACCCTCTCCAGTATTCTTTAGCTTTCCTTGTGGCTCAGCTGGTAAAGAATCCTCCTGCAATGCAGGAGACCTGGGTTCAACCCCTGGATTGGGCAGATCCCCTGGAAAAGGGAAAGGCTACCCATTCCAGTATTCTGGCCTGGAAAATTCACAAAAAGTTGGACACGACTGAACGACTTTCACTTCACTTGAACTAGAAAAGGCAATAAATACTTTGAGAGCNAAGGGAAAGGCTACCCATTCCAGTATTCTGGCCTGGAAAATTCACAAAAAGTTGGACACGACTGAACGACTTTCACTTCACTTGAACTAGAAAAGGCAATAAATACTTTGAGAGCAGAATGTTCTTGATTTTTAAAAAATGCTTGTGACAGCAAAAATGAAACTAAGAGAAAGGTGTTAAAAACTCGGCTAACAGACGCTAACTTTCTAAGCAGGAACTCATCTCAGCAGATGAGAGAAAGTGGCCTACATTGGAATAGTGGCCTCTCTTGAAAATTTTCCTACTAACTCTGGGTTGAGTTGATATTCATATATTCATATCCAGCTGGATCCAGATTTGCCATTTCATCTCTCAGGCCAGCGTCCATCTCATGTCAGCTCCCTTCCTCAATACCGTGGTCCTATGCCCTAGCTCACCCTGTTGTCCCAGTAGAATTACCAATAGCACCTCTTTCACTTTCAAATATGCCCCAGAACAGATATTTAACTATATGTCCATTCTACTCCTAGGTCCCTCATACATTCATTGGAAAATAAAAATGAAATTAAAGGGCTCTGACATTCAAATGGACCTGAATTTGAACCCAGATTCGATCATTTTTTGAGCTTGGTTTTGACAAGACTTTCTCTCTTTTTTACCTCTAGACTTCAGTCACCTCAAATGATAAATGAGAATAATTATAGAACTTACTGGATAGGGTTACTGTAATGAGCTAATGTCCATAAAAGGTTGAAACACTTTGCCTGGAACATACAGAAACATTTGTTAAATGTTACCAGTTATTATCATCAGCAGTAGTATCGTCATCCCCCACCCAGAGCCCTTCCACAGACTGAGGTTTATTTGAAGCTATGGGGTTTTTGTTTTGCTTTGTTGTTACAGTTAATGACCTCCTCATTTTCAAAGGGGACTGTGCCAAAAACTCCACTCCATGGGACTTCCCTGGCGGACCAGTGTTTGGGATTTCGCCTTCCAATGCAGAAGGTGTAGGTTCGATGCCTGGTTGGGGAGCTAAGATCCCACATGCCTAGCAGCCAAAAAACCAAAACATAAGACAGAAGCAATATTGTAACAAATTCAATAAAGACTTTTAAAATAGTCCACATCAAAAAAATTGTAAAAAGAAAAACCAATCCATTGCATCTGACGTTCCTCCTGGTGTCAGGGGCAGTAAGGGGGCCCCTACTCATTTTTCTCTTGTATGGGTTTTTCCCAACATCAAGCTTGCTATTGGCTCCATGATAATCAGCCATAGCTCCTGGACCCACTCTGAAGTGAAGACAGAAATAGAAGTAACAATTGTAAACATGCTCAACAAGCTACGTAACCTGCATTCTGAGTTCACATCCCATAAATGTATAAGGCATTTTGCTATCTCCACATGTATTGTTATGTGTATGATGAAATGCCTGGGAAGAATACAGTCTTTTCCTTTTAGCAAAATTATTTTCTATGACCTGAAACTGAAGTCATCTAAATCTTTGCTGCCATTCTATGGATCAAAGGAGCTGCAGACATCTGAAAACCGAACCAAATTACACTGTGGATTCTTTTTTTTTTTTTTTTTTGTCTCAGAAGTCTGAGAACACGCAAATTATTCTTTTGCCTTATGTAGGTTCCACTATCAGTTTAGGACACAAGTCTGTGTCTCAAAAATTTATGACATATATAATGCAATAATACTATTAATAACATCTCTCTTGCCTTTTTAAGCTTTTCTTCCCTGCCCCTCTACCCGCCCACCCC
>SJYX01007428.1:54207-82149 GCA_006410675.1 Oreotragus oreotragus
TCAAACTAAAACCAAATTGAAATTATTTTTATTTCATTGAAAAACAAGAACACTAGTCTGAAGGACATGGAAATACACTGTATTTTTATCACAGGGAAAACAACTTTTTCCTTAAATTTAATGATCTTTTCTAAATCAAGGCATTCTTTAGTCTTCTGTATTACCTGTCTCTTATACACATCTCCACCCACGGAAAGTCCTTTTATTAAAAATTTATTTATTTTAATTGGAGACAATCACTTCACAACACTGTGGTGGCCCTTGCCACACATCAACACAAATCAGCCACGGGTACACATGTTGTCCCCCGCATCCTGAACCCCGCCTTCCACCTCCCTCCTCATCCCTCCAGTTTGTCCCAGAGTACCAACTTCGAGCCCTGCTTCATGCATCAAATTTGCACTGGTTATCTGTTTTACATAGGATAATAAACATGTTTCAGTGCTAGTCTCTCATATCATTCCACCCTCGCTTTATCCCTCATAGTTCAAAAGTCTGTTCTTTACATTTGTGTCTCTTTTGCTGTCTTGCATATAGGATCATTGTTACCGTCTTTCTAAATTCCATATATATATATGCATTAATATACTGTATTGCTGTTTCTCTTTCTGACTTACTTTACTCTGTATAATAGGTTCCAGTTTCATCCACCTCATTAGGACTGACTTAAATGCATTTTTTTTTTTTTTTAATAGCTGAGTGATATTCCATTGTGTATATGTACCACAACTTCCTTATCCATTTGTCTGCTGATGGACATCTAGGTTGCTTCCATGTCCTGGCTATTGTAAACAGTGCTGCAGTGAACATCAGGGTACATGTATCTCTTTCAGTTCTGGTATCCTCGGTGTGTATACCTAGCAGTGGATTGCTGGGTCATATGGCAGTTCTATTTCCAGTATTTAAGGAATCTCCACACTGTTCTCCATAGTGGCTGTACCAGTTTTCTGCAGAAATTCTTATCACCAGATCCTCCTTGGTGAATGAAATAATTAGATCTTTAGAGTCATACTTACCAAAAGTGTATGTTGCTTCAGCATTGCCAGTTACCAGTGTCTTTTTAATTTTAAGAACTATAGGATTGCTGACATTGTTATATATCAGAGTACAAGGTGTTTTTTTTTTTAATTTTAACTGGAGAATGACAGCTTTACATGTTGTTTTGATTTCTGCCATATAACAACATGAAATCAACCATAAGTATACATATGTCTCCTCCTTCTTGAGCTTCCCTCCCACCTCCCCATTCCACCCCTCTAGGTCATCACAGAGCACCAGGCTGAGCTCCCTGTGTTACACAGCAACTTCCCACTAGCTATCTGTTTGACTTTCTCTTATATCGTGTCTGCATGGATGATATTGATGTTTGTGGACATTCACGATCCCCTCTGAGAAAGGGCGGAAGTAAATCTAGGGATGTTTCCTTTTTGTCAGGATCACCCCTGTTCTTGTTTCTTTTCAGTTCGGAGCAGGTGAAGGGGGCAATGTGTGAGCCCCTGGGGTGCTGATCATACCCATTGTAGGCCTGCGAGTCTTCCAGCAAGTGCTGATTTCCACTGTGCTTTGAAGAAGTCTTTGCTGCTGCACTCTGTCCCCTCCATCCCCTTCCAGACTTAAAGGATCATCTGGACAAGGAGCTGATTACAGCAGAAAGAAAAAGATCCCTCTCAAATTGCAGGCTTTAGATGTATTTGCCAAAGAGTATATTATTCTCTATTCAGGAGACTATAGCAATTCACTGTTCTGAGTGATACGTCTCATCTTCCCATTGCCTGAGACTTGCGCACCTCCAACAAAAAGTGCTTCATTTCCCTAAAATATTCATAAGCAGGGAAGTGATTTAGAATCCATTCTTTCACCAAGAGGGACCTAAGAAAGAATGTTATATTTGCCACAAACGAGTTGGATAACTTCAGGTATGTACCTGAATTTCCTCATTTTAAAACTTGTGGTCATAATAGAAACCACTATAAAAAGCTGACCAGAGACTACACGAGCTGAAACGAGCACTTCATCCAGGCTCTGGCACACGTGTTCAACTACTGTTGGCCATTACAGTATGTTAGCCTATCGTGTTTGTTAGTCACTCAGTCATGTCCAGCTCTTTGCGACCCCATGGACTATCGCCTGCCAGACTCCTCTGTCCATGGAATTCTCCAGGCAAGAATACTGGAGTGGGTAGCCATTCTCTTCTCCAGGGGATCTTCCCAACCCAGGGATCGAACCTGGGTCTTCTGCACTACAGGTGGATTCTTTACCATCTGACCCACCAGGGAAGCCCCAGCCTATCACTGAAGTGGAAAGTTTTCATTCCCATAATGGTAGGTTGTAGCCTAGACTGAGATCTGCCATTGGGATGTATTGTTCTTCCCCATCACAGCAGAACTAGATTCGGTGGAGAATATAATTCGGACCCTCTCCAGTCCTCTGTCGTCGCTCTGAAGATAGCCAGTAGAGAAGAGCTGATGACAAGTTGCTGAGCTGGAAATAAAGGGGTAAAGAGAATGCATTTGTGAACACATGAGTTTTCAAAAACCTCTCAGCACATCTACGAGACTTTATTTGGAACCAGAGCCATCTGTTTGCCGGATGTCTCTGACAGAAATGTGTCCATGATTTGGACCCTTCTTTTTTTTTCCTCCTCAGCTGTGCAGTGTAGCCAGATGTTCTTGTGTTTCAGAAGCAACCACATCCGTCAAGCTCTTTGTGGGATGGATCATTCATGCTTGTGTAACTTCATTCCTCCAGCAGTGAGACCAGTGGGCTTGTTTATCCACTTTTCTCCCCCTGATTTTTTTCCTCACGTTGCTTCAAATTAAATTAAAAGCCAACCCTGTCACTAATTAACAGGGGGTGGCACATCTGTGAACCTGCATTTGCTGGGTTGCCAGTTGAGAAAAATCCTTCTGCGCTCTTTGCCAAAACCGTGTTTACTAGACACCATCGGTGTCTTGGCAAGGCTCCTTGGGTTTTGTCAGAACATAACGTAGCTATGTAAAAGATGCCCTTCTGAGATGTCAGCTGACTCTTGTCATTCCCAGACTTAAATATGCTGTGAACTAATTAACACCAGCATGAGAGCAAATACTCAAATATCGTTACCTTGCAAATAACAGCACACAAATTTCTGTGCATGGGTTTCTGTCTCCTAAAAAGAGAATGATGATGGTTGTTATCACAGGAAGAGAAAATATTGGGAAAGTAAAGCGTTGGCGTCTGCTAACAGGCAATCTCTCATCCTAGTTTCTAACAAGCTTGCAAACTCCAGGCTAGAGACTTATCGAAATGCATCTGAAAATACTGCAGACTTTGGCCATAGAAGAAGTGACTGTATTAAGGGGGGCAAATATGCCATCAGGTTGGTTCAGTTGAGGGGGTTACTTGAATTCATGCTAGAAAGAAGTGTTTTCCGGCTTTTTCTCCACCACCCGCCCCCATCTGCATCAGAGCTCTACTGGCAGACGGGTCACTTGTTTCCAGGACCCTGACTCCTGACTTTATTGCATGTGGACACTCTGAGGTTGATACGCCCTGGGCTGTGGAGTAAAGCAAAGACGCCTGCTTCATCTGATTCTTGGTCTCAGTGACCATGAAAGTGAGAATCTGAGAGTCCAAGAACTCAAAGGAAGTGAATTTGGAGAAAACAGAGACCAGTTCTATGGAAATAAGGTTGGGTTTCATATGTTCCAACAAAAATACATTTCAGGCTTTTTCCCTTAAAAACTTGCTTCTAGTATAGAGGCACACAGAACCCAAAGTCATATTTACATATACAGCTGACTCTTGAAAATATGGGTTTGCACTGTGTGAAGATACTTAAACACAGATTTATTTTTTCCACCGTAAATACTACAGTACCACAGAATATGCAGTCGGTTGAATCCACAAATTCAGAACCACAAACACAGAAGAACCATGGAATAAGAAGGGCCAACTATAAAGTATACTCAGATTTTCCACTGCAGTGGGGTTGACACCTCTAATCCATCTAGCTGTTCAAGGGGCAACTGTGTGCTCTATAACAGTGCTGCCCAACAGGACTTTCTATGATAATACAACTGTTTTCTGTGCTAACATGGTTGCCTCTAGGGGCATCATGGGGACTTCTGTGACAGCTCAGCTGGTAAAGAATCCGCCTGCAGTGCGGGAGACCTGGGCTCAATCCCTGGTTTGGAAAGATCCCCTGAAGAAGGGAAAGGCTACCCACTCCAGTATTCTGGCCTGAAGAATTCCATGGACTATATAGTCAGTGGGTCGCAAAGAGTCGGACACGACTGAGTGAAATTCACTTCACTAGGTGCATTGTGGCCATAGACCACTTAAAGTAAGCCTAGTGAGACTGGGAAACAGATTAATTTATCATCCATTTAACAAATTTAAATATAATCAGTCACATATAACTGTGGCTTCTGTATTACAGCTCAGCAGCTCTATAGCATATGGGATGTAGCATTATTTTACATTCTTGAAAACTTTTTAATGTCTTTAAAATAGAAAGTGGCTGATTCTTATAGCTGTTTCTGCATTCTATCGTAACAGTTTGGTTTTTTGGTGAAAGTTTAAGAAAATCTAGCCATTCCCAGATATATATTCAGAAAGTGAGAAATATACTAAAGAGTCAAGATTTGATAAAATTAGCAACTGTTTATTGCTTCATGAAAGACATTCCCAAATGAAATTAGCTTAAAAATGTTTGTTGCCATTGGCTGGATCCATGCTAAGGCACCAGCAGTTTTACCCACCACTGCTTTTGTACCAATGAAAACAAACAGCATCTAAGTATTATTTTGTAAATGATCTAGACTTTTCAGACCCCGCCGAAAGGTATCAGGGACCCCTAGAGTTCTATTGACCACACTTTGAGAAGTGCTCTTGAATCTCTGAGTCTTCCCCATCCTGCACACCTCACCCACCCTACCTTTTATCTAACAGAAAATATAACTGTGTTCTTGGAGACCTTGGAGCCAGACAATGAAATGGTTACCACTTTCTCCCCCAAGCACTTAAGTTCTATTTTCCACAGAGTTCCCATTTTTAAAGGGATTCTGGCACCTTTTGTAAGAATTGTTACATACCTTGTTTACCTTCTCCCATCCAGACAGATTTGTAAATTCTTATTTCATCTCCAAGCTCAGCATTTTCAACCTAACTCCTGAAAAATCCCGACCAGGATACTTACCTACAAATAATTACGTGTTTCTTTGTGTCTTTTATTATCTATTTCTGCTGTTAGGCTGTGCATTTTTTATAAGAACATTGCATTTACTTAATAAATACTGGCTGGACTAAGCGACTGGTGAATAATGTATCAGCTTGGCCAGTGCACACTGACCTGCTTCTTTTCTTGTTTCATTTTTTTCTTAATGGTCTTTCCTTCCACAGTCACTAAGAATAGTCACTGGAGCCAAGCAACATTTTTGAGCATTTCTTCTTTTGCCTAGTTTATGAGAAGATCATGAGATACAATCCAGTCCTTAGTGAATAAATGCATGGCTACATGCCACTGGGATGGATGACGACCTGGTAATTGCAAGTAAAATATGTCAAGTTGGTATTTTAATGGCCAAAAAAAAAAAAAGAGTTGTAGCTTCTTTTAGCTTTCTAGTTCTCAATGTAAGACTTAGCTGAAATGAGCTCTACCCATATCACATGGCAATGTGAAAAATATTTCTGAAGAAACTGTCAAAAACTTTAAAAAGATTCTCCACAATTCAGACCTATTTAAAATTCCAGAGGGTTTCAGATATGCTCTCTGCCCTGGGTTTCATCATGCTAAAATTTCAAGAGTTTAGCAAACATCACAGACCACACTCTTGGCAGAGGATCCATAGCTTTGCATTATGTGGGGTTCCACATACCATCTCTGAGTTACCAGTTTATTTCTGGACTCATTACTGACTGCCTGAATTCTTTAAGGCCCCACAGCAAAATATCTCCAGAGGATTGTGACACATTCTGTATTTGAGTTGCAAAACTAGTCTGGAGACTATTACTTTCCATTGGATCCCATAATATTTGCAGTTATTTTCTCACATAAATATATTTTCCTAACAATAACTAAAAAAAAAAATCCATGGTATATGATCAAGATGTGTTAAGCTATTGATATGAAAATCCAGTAGTCTAGGGGCAACATGTTTTAGTGATATAAGAAATGGACTGGAAATTGAGAGACCTCTCTTTCAGTCTTGATTTTGCGCTGGCTGGTTTTATGAACTTGGGCAAGTCACTGAACTTCTTCAGATTTCAGATTTAATCTATAACATATGATTTACAATATAACTTTCTTAATCACCCTTGAATTATTTAAATCCAGATAATTCTTTGCTTCTCTATTCTGACGAACCAGGTCACATACATGTAGCTTTGCCTTTTGCAAACATGGATTACTAAAAATTGAACTTAATTTCATTTTTCCTTGGAAACTACTTATTAACATACAGACTATGAGATGCAAATACTTCCAAGCAAAGTACAGTGTTAGAAACCTGGGCCAGAGGCTCTTCATTTTTCGCTCGATGGAATAACTTATTTTGTCTAATCACTCAGTAAAATATCTAGAGTCAGCAACCCTTGAGTTACAAAAACATAAAGATGAAAGTTGCATCTAAGTTTTCTGGTTTGTCAGTAGCACTGAATATTTGCAAATGTAGATTCATGAATATAAAGACATACACTTGATTAAAATTTTACAAGGCAGATAAAAGATGTAATAGGGCATTATTTTCTAAGTTCTTTATTTCATTGAATGGAACAAAACAAGTACCCGTTCATTTTAGTTAAAATACTCAGGCCAAGGTACTCAGGCACACATGCCCATCACAAAGCACCATTCCTGCGAAGCACTGCCATCTAACAACTTTCCAGCATCGCCAAGTGAGTCCATGGACATGTGACTCATAGTAGAATCATATCTCAGTGGTTCACAGAGAAACTTGTAGAGTATGGTTTATACCTTTAGCACTTTTGTGCCTTTTCCTGTACCACAATTATCACTGTGTCATATTAGTGATCAAACAGTATCACAGGGAGGGTCAAGAAAGGTGCATTTATGAGTGTTAGAACATTCAATGACAGACATTAGAACAAGTCAGCATGCTAAATTTATTTGAAAAGACTGTCAACAGAAAAAAATTCAAATAAGAAACTAATTCAGAGAAAGTGGACTTCTCTCCAAGAAGTACATATATTAGAAGAATAAGCTGTTATCTCTTAAGAGATGGTAGAAACTGCTTTGTCAGCAAGTAAGGCTAAGTTGGTGGTGTGAATTTTCCATCAAAGCTATTCACTGCATTAAAAAATGCAATTTTAACCACAACAGTTCTTAGAAATTAGAGTTATATTTTTTATGAACAGATCTCCTTCTGTGGAATGTCCGTTTTACTAAATAGATACTATTTTTGTCCTTTATGGACAACTACAGTTTATTACTAAGTTCAGTCGCTCAGTCATATCCGACCCTTTGCAGCCCCATCAATCGCAGCATGCCAGGCCTCCCTGTCCATCACCATCTCCCGGAGTTCACTCAGACTCATGTCCATCGAGTCAGTGATGCCATCCAGCCATCTCATCCTCTGTCGTCCCCTTCTCCTCCTGCCCCGAATCCCTCCCCAGCATCAGAGTCTTCTCCAATGAGTCAACTCTTTTCATGAGGTGGCCAAAGTACTGGAGTTTCAGTTTTAGCATCATTCCTTCCAAAGAACACCCAGGACCGATCTCCTTTAGAATGGACTGGTTGAATCTCCTTGCAGTCCAAGGGACTTCTAAGTTAGAGAAGTAAAATTCTAGAGTCACCTACAGTGAGTCATTTGACTGATTACGGTAAATTTAACGTCAACTCTTTAGTATCTGACCCCATCTCTAGGAAACTGAAGTTTTCTAAAGGCACACGTTATACTATAGAGAAACAAACATCCTTAAGTTAAATGACCAGTGAATCCGTGCGTTTACTCCTTGCACATACTCAAAGGATCCTGGATACAGCAAGATGTCATCATCCTCTTCCCTTCGGATAACATTTGGTTTTTCACCCTCTCATCTCTCACTCCCATCAGTTTTATATTCCCTTATCTAGAAATTTCAAGTTAACACTCAAATTGCCCTCAGATAGTTTTATTTCTGTTCTTTCTTTGGGGGAGTATTGCTTCAAGGTGGCCCTGTCATTATATATTGATGACCAAGTATAAAGTGAGGGCAATAAGACAAGAGAAACCAGAAGATAATACAGTTGCAATGAAATCACTGTTGTAGGTGATACATGTGAATGAATCTGACTTAAGAATAAGAACTTTAATCCGCCATGACCATCCATTAAAATGTTTACATTAAAACATTCATTTTGCTGGTCTGCAATATGATACCTTCATGGTTTTTTTTTCCCTCATCATTCCTCCCATGAGACTGTTTTGTTTAATTTATGCGGCTGGCTTGCAAGTCTGAGCTAACTGAGAAAGGACTGTTTCTAAGGACAGTAAATCAAAATAACATCAGAGTCACTTCAAACAATGTTTTTGAAATTCAAGTTAAGAACAAGTAGTTCAGACTACAAATACTTCTAGCTTCACACCTGTTTTCCTTCTGAACTATGGATTTGGTGACATTGTGCAAAGCAACTACAAAGGCAGTTCCATTTCCACAGGTTACACTGACCTTGCAGAAATGAAGAATCAGAAAAAGAATGAAAGAAAAAATAAAACAAGCCTTCTTGTTGTGGGCCTAGAAACTAAATAAGCACCAGATAAAAATCACAGTAGAAGTTGAGTGTCATTGAAATAAAGTGACTTGTTTTTATCACAAGGCTATTTTCAGTTAAGTCCACCTTAATTCTTATCTTTATTCATCCTACAGGTTATAGATAATGTATGACCGTATTAAAATTCTCTTCTTGATCTGAATCTCCCTATCTCTGGTAGACAAGCTGGGTCCTTGACAGCCTGATTGTATGTGTGTTGATTTTTAAAAGACAACAACACAAAACCCTTAAATTGGGATTTCCTGATTATTTCAGGAGGCATTCTATATACTGCACAAATCTTGCACAACAGTTTCAAAGAGCAACAGTAATTGAATTCAATGATTTAGAGTGAATAGTCTAAGCAAGGGAATAGGCGATCTGTATTGTTTTTAAGAAAACTATTACTGAAGCATAATACACAAAGAGAAAAATTACAAAAAATATTAACTACTCAGTGTGATGAATTTGCAAAAAGTCAACTCACTCTCCTAACCTAACCATCAATCAGATCAAGAAATAGAACTTTTAATCAGCACCCAAGAAGCCTCCCTCCATGCCCTGCCCATACATTCCAATTAGCCCCCAAATAATCATTCTCAGGGCTTCTATCACCTAGTTTTGTTTAGCCAGTGTTTGAAACTGATAGAGACAAAATCACATGATGAGTGTTCTTCTGTGTCTGGCTTCTTGGACTCTATAGTACTGTCACAGAGATTCTCAGGTTGTTGCATGAGATAGGAGGTCACTATTCCCTTTGCTGTATAGTAAATATCCTGTTGTATAGACCTACAATATGTCAAATGTCCATTAGTATCTGGACCCTTACAGTAGTGCCATGATCATCCTCGTTTTGGCATAGAAACATGGGCATTTCTGTTGAGCATATACTTTGGAGTCATACAGTGTGCATATTTGCATCCATTAGTAGATACTGCCACACTATTTTTCAGAGCAGTTGTACCAGTTCAGGCACCCATCACAAGTTGCGTGAGCCTTCCAACTGTACTATGTCCTCACAAGTGAAAGAAATAAAGAAAGTGAAAGTCGCTCAGTCCTGTCCAATTCTTTGTGACCCCATGGACTATACAGTCCATGGAATTTTCCAGGCCAGAATACTGGAATGGGTTGCCATGCCTTCCTCCAGGGAATCTTCCCAATCCAGGGATCAAACCCAGGTCTCCCGCAATGCAGGGGAATTCTTTACCAGCTAAGCCACCAGGGAAGCTCAAGAATACTGGAGTGGGTAGCTTATCCCTGCTCCAGGGGATCTTCCCAACCCAGGAATCCAGCCAGGGTCTCCTGCATTGCAGGCAGATTCTTTACCAGCTGAGCCACAAGGGAAGCCCACGGTGTCCTCCCAATCTCTTAGTATTGCCAGTCTTTGTGATTTTAGCCAGTTGATGGGCGTGTGGGGCGGTTACATTTTAGTTTTAATTAGAATTTCCTTGACAGCTAATAAAGGTAGACATTTTCACAAGTCTACAGGCCATTTGGAAATGCTTGTTAAAATCTTAAACTCATTTTTCCTGCTGCCATGTCTTCATTATTGATATGTAGGAGTTCTTTCTGTATTTCTTGTATGTCTTTTGTTACATATTTGCATTGCTAATGTCTTCCCCTCTCTGTAGCCTGCCTTGTCACTTAATGATGTCTTTTAATGAACATACATTTTAATTTAAATTGTGTCCATTTTACCAAAATTTTCCTTATGATTAGTACTTTTGGGGGTCCTGTTTAAGAAATCATTTTCTACCCAAATTTCCTGAAAATATTCTATATTACTTTCTAGGGGCTATAAGGTTTTTTACTTTTTTCATTTAGATCTATAAGCTACCTTGAAATATGAATTATATTGATTTTTCCTCTACAAATCTATGTCTCAGTAAACATCACTCACTGAATATGCAATCTGTTCCCTCACTGCATTGCCGTAACACCTTTGCTATATTTCAGGAGACTACTTATTTTTGGTCTATTTCTGGATTTTGGATTCTATTCTTTTGGTTTATTTGTCTATCATTAGGCCAATACCACATTATCTTAATTGTAAAGCTTTACAGTAAGTTTTTGTATCTGGTATTATAAGCTCTCAAACTTTGTTTTTCCTCAGGATAGCTTTTCATTTATACATATATGTGTTTGAATAAGCTTGACAGTCTCTCTGTATCCCTCATGGCAACAATACAACAAAACTTTCTGGGGGCTTGATAGGAATTGTGGTTAACTATATGGATCAGTTTGGGGAAATTTGAAACCTTGAAATGATTGAGTCTTCCATCTGTGAACATGAAATAAATATGCTTGCATTTATTTATGTGTTCTTTCACTTCTCTCTTAAGTGTTTCTAATTTTCCCTGTAGAGGCCTTGCACATCTTTCCTAGGTATATGGCAGTTTCTAATTTTTGAGCTATTGTAAATGGTATATATTATTTTTGAATTTTGTAATTATTTCATTTGATCCATTTTTCCTGTATCTCATCACTGAAAAGTTTAGTCTGCTATAAAGTATGTTCACTGAAAGTGGAATTTGACACCTACGTAGATTGAAGTGAAGTGAAGTCGCTCAGTCATGTCCCACTCTTTGCGACCCCATGGACTGTAGCCTACCAGGCTCCTCTGTCCATGGGATTTTCCAGGCAATAGTCCTGGAGTGGATTGCCATTTCCTTCTCCAGGGATCGAACCTGGGTCTCCCACATTGTAGACAGATGCTTTACCGTCTGAGCCACCAGGGAAGTCGAAGTCTCTATATTAATAGGATTAGCTTTATACAAGAGAAAGTTGCTCTGCAGAAGCAGATCATATTGCCCTAGAATTATTATAAAGGTAATTATGGGAGAGAAAGTCAGAGATATCTGCTCAGTTTTGAGAATCTCTCTTACTATGAGAGACTATGTGGGCATTCATAGCAAAACTCAAAGGGTTAAGTGGACTAAATCAGTGGCTATAACAAGGGTGCAATAAATGGGCACAAAACCACCCCACCATGAAAAACTCCATCAATGAAAATGAGCCAAGGTGCTAGTTACTCATCTGTTGCTCCGTCAATATTCTGCAAGCATCCACCTCTAATAAGGACTATCAGAATCTCGTATGCTTTGACATGCTGGATCCCTCCTAAGCACTTCCTGTCAGTTGTGAAACTGACTGGTTAGGGGAAAAGAACAAGGGAAAAAGACAATGCCTTGATTGACAGCGATTAGAATGGGGTGAGGAAATGTGGGGAGTGAGAGAAATGGAGGAAAGACAACGTAGAAGCAGAAAAAATTAAACATTGTACACTCTGTGGTTGACTCCGTCTTGTAGCTTAAATGGTTAAGTCACACATTTAAATACTAGACATCTTATTATTTTCTTCCCAACTAATGTGCATGAAATCTTTACAACACAATCAGCAAAATAAACTCCAGCCCAGGGAACAATCTTTTTGAAGCCCACGAAAAATAAATTCAATATGTAAATAAATTTTCCACACACTTTATATGGACTTCCAATAATAAAAGCAAATATATGAGTTGTGGAGAACAGGCGTAATTCTTATTCAGTGGGGGAACTGGCCCTCGAGGAAATGAATGACCAATGCCTTGAAGAAAACTTGGGTCCCAGGACTTGAATCTTGCTTTAAAATTATTTTATTAAAACCATACTGATATTTTCATTTTATTCCTTCTAGGAATGCCTTTTGGCACTTCAAAGCAGAACAGTAGTGATCTTAGAATACTTCTGAAGTGCATCAAATGTCTATTCTTCTTACATTGTAAGCATTTGTCTACGCTTGAATATTTCATCAAAATTTTCACTGGAACTCCCTGCAGGTAGTATCTTTCCTAGGCCTAGTGTTTTGACCTTTGCTCTCTCTCAGAGTGTAGAACAGTGAACAGCAGCCCAACTACATGGAAGACAGAATGGAGCCCTTCAAATGGCTAAATGGATTTAAAGCAACTTCCAAAATGTCAGAAAGAAGAGGCCAAAATGTAATCAGAGTGCAAACAACCATAATTGACAAACACGCACTAGGCTCTTGAAGCATTTCAAAATCTGAAAAGCTGAGGGCTATTTCAGGCAAACCCTAAATCAAATTAATAATATTTATTGTTCCAGCAGCCTTGAGAAAGCTAAGACAAGAAGCAATATAAACAAATCAGGACAAAACTACTGAGTTGTGAAGTCTATTGCTTTCTCAGTCTCTCTTCTTCTAAATGACCGTGTGAGCTCCATCAAGACCAGCCACATACTCATCTCTAAAATGAAAGCATTTGGCTCAGTGTCATTTAGTGTCCTGGCCAGCTCAAAGGTCTCTGTGATCCCGTGACCCAGTGGGGAGGAGAGAGAGGCATAACAATATTTGATGATGACCCTAAAACAGCTTCTATTTGCCTCATTTGGATGTCTTTCCCCATTTCCAAGGGCTAGCAATGAGGTTTAAAGGCCACATGCTCAAAGGATTTAGGGGAAAATATTTTGAATATTTATATAAACTCTTTTAGATATTATGTGGAATATAAAAACGTCTGTGACACGGTCCATGTCACAGAGGCGCATTCACTTTCCTTGGGAAAGACGTTCTTTATAAAAACACAATAACGCTGTAAAAATCCAAATAAACCCAAATGAAGTGCTAACATCACAAAAGTACAAATGTTGGCTGCTCTGGAGATTCAGAGATACATGATCTCCCGCTGGGGGAGTGCTGAAGATGGTCTTGAAGGAGAAACTTGGACCACAGAAATCTGGATGGACAGAGGTCTAGAATATAGTAAACACTTTGGATGGGAATAAGATCACCAAGGGAGTGAATACATAGAAATGAAGGTGACATCTCCCAGGAATAGTAAAAAGAAAGGCCTCTTGGATCAGAGAAACTGTTAATAGCACTAGTGGGAAGTAGGATTGGAAAATCAGAGAACACTCATACTTTATAGACGTTCACACAGAAGAAGATGGACTTCCTTTTTTTTCTTTACTTTTGATTTTTATTTTTTTAGGGCTTTCCAGTGGTAAAGCACCGTGGTCCAGTGGTAAAGAATCTGCCTGGCAAATGCAGGAGATGTACGAGACATGGGTTCAATCCCTGGATCAGGAAGATCCCCTGGAGTAGGAAATGGCAACCCACTCTAGTATTCTTGCCTGGAAAATTCCATGGACAGAGAAGCCTGGTAGGCTATAGTCCATGGGGTCGCAAATATTCAGACATGACTGAGCATACATGCACTCTACCACCATAGCTGTTTTACAATGTTGTGTTCTTTTCTGCTGTACAACAATGTGTATCAGCCATAAGATTACATATGTCCCTCTCTCCCTGCCCCCATCCCCCATCCCCCTGCCCCAGGTTGTACGGAGCTCTGAGCTGAGCTCCCTGTTATACAGCAACTTCCCACTAGCTCTCTTTCATAAATGGTGATGTATATGTTTCCAGTGTAAGGGCTTCCTAGGTGGCGCTAGTGGTAAAGAACCCACTTTCCAATGGAGACATAAGAGATGTGGGTTGGATCCCTTGGTTGGAAGAACCCCCTGGAGAAGGAAATGCCAACCCACTCCAGTACTCTTTCCTGGAGAATCCCATGGACAGAGGAGTCTGGTGGGCTACAGTCCATGGGGTCACAAAAGAGTCAGATATGACTGAAACAATTTAGCAGGCAAGGACAGGGATGTATATGTTTAAATGTTACTCTTTCCATTTGCCCCACCCTCTTCTTCCCATGGTGTGTCCACAATCCCATTCTCTAAGTCTTCACCTCTATTCCTGCCCTGCAAATAGGTTCATCAGTACCATTTTTCTAGATTAAGATGGACTTTTCCTAATAGTTTATGTGGTACTAGCAATGGGAAAGGATTATGGAGGACAACTTCATCTTTTAGAAAGATCAAGCAAGGCCCAGTTGGAAGAATTGATTGAGGCAAAAGACAGGTAGCAAGAGTCAAGGTAGACAGCTATTGGGCTTGTCCTGAACAGGTGAAAACCTCAAGCATTAAAAATGGAAAAACTCCAGTATCGAAGGAGCTCCCTCACTAACTCTCTCTCCTTCTTTCCTCTTTCCCTTCCTGATCTGAATAAGCCTCTGGGTTATGAGGTAATATAGATAAAATTATACTTTCACTCACCAAGCCAAAGAAATGCTCCCGGCCCCTAGTGATGGTCTTTGGTGGGATGGGTTTGAACCATCGAACTGATTTTATAGCTTGTCTCATGGGGGCCTCTGGGAAAATCATTCATTGGGGTGACCTTTTGTTTTCACATAATTATCAAGATATGACCCAAATCCCCACCCTGAGTTCAAAAAGAAAACAAATCCTCTTCATTATTTTGTTGGCTCTCCTCACTTCTTGATCTCAGCCAACTTTCTCCAGGGTCTCCTTCTATCTGCTCTCCTCCCACGATAATAGTCTTGTACGTTTTGTTCCCTTGCAGCCCGAGACACACTCTTTCTGTGGTGAAAAGGAGTAGATTCACCAAAGTCACTCTGGACTAGCTGCCCATAGCCCCGTGATAATCGTTTCACTATCTAAAAGAAAAATGGGATTTTACCACAAACCTCCCGTGATGATTCAGTCCTCCCTCTTGCCAGAGGGAGGGCTACGCCATTTTTCCCCCCTTCTCCCCAGCACGCAGGCTGCTGTGAAGAAGCATCTGCTGTCTAATTCTTTTCTATATTAGGATAAAATGTTTTTTGGCTTGCTGATTTCAAGCCCTGAGGAAAAGGGCGGGTGGGGGGGTTGGGGAGAAGAGTTTCTCATAAAGTGTTCATTGCACAAGCAGTTGGTCTGTGTCCTGGGAACCCCAGGCATGTGTTCAGGGACTGGGCCCCAGGAGCAGCCGCTCAGAGCTGATGGGGTCGGGACCTGGACAAGACGTGCTCACTCGAGGGGTACAGATGGTGTCTGCTTAGCTAGAACTCTTCCGCTATGATTGCTTTCACACCCAGATCATTGTAACTAGCTTCTTATCACAGTTGGGAGGGCCAGCATACTTTTCCTAAAGGCTGATCAGGTACAGCTTTCGATCTGCACAGTTTAAATAAGAGATGGATGGGAAGGCCAGCTGAAAAGAATGGGGTCGAGGAATGAAAACACTCATTCAAAGATGGATATGTCCCTGAGAATACATCTGAAAAGCAACCCAAAGGAGAGACTATTGGGGTGATATTTCCCTATCAGTTCCTTCAGTGCCCCGCCCCTCCTCCACACCCAGAAAACAACGCTCCAGTGCCCACAGTAAGACTCCTGGCCCAGGTCGGGGGCAGAAGACCAAGAGAGGTGAGAATGCCTAGGAAGTACCAACCTGCTGGAGGCTCACGGCCTTTGTACATCATGAGAAGACAACATAGGAAAACTTGGGGCAAAATGGATGTACTTTGCTCTATCCTGCTCGTCCTGCAGCTTTCTGTGTGCCAGTGGCCTGGCCCATTCAGCAAGTGCACCCCCAGACACCTGGCAGAAGTCAACTGGAGGCTGAAACACAGCCCAAGCTACCTCCTGGGAAAGAATCCCATCGGCAAGGCTGTGAGCTATGTTTTTGCTCAGTTTTGATTTTGTAAGGTAGTTAATAGTAGTAATAATTCTCATCATTGTAGCTATGATTTTGTCAAACTGGCCTATTTGATATATTTCCTAATATGCTGTGAAAGCCTTCATAGACATGGAAAATATAGCTGTTGAACATGCTTTGAATTAGCAAATCTCATATATCTCATTGCTTGCAATTTTTACTTAAGGACCAGAGAGAATGCAGCCTCCTTTTTTGTTCAATAAGATAGATTTTTTTTTAAAGAAATAAAAAATAAGATAGATTTTAAAGCCAAAATGACACATATCACAATCAAAAGGACTTTTTTTTTTGTTTAAGTAAAGGTGATAGATAGAGGAAGAAGATGCTTATTAAGGGGAGTGCTTTTTCATAATGAATCCCAGACTTTACGCTTCCAGTCAGAACATATCAGTTCTCAGAGTTTTTACAATGCAGCTCTCCAAAGACTTCCCTTTTGATTGTGGGCAATTCACAGATTTCAGCTTCTTGCTCCCTGGTTAGGGTTGATGGGCCAGGGAACCATTTTTATGAGGTTCTAACGCATCTGCGGTACTTAAATACGAGACCAAAACAGACACTTGTTTTCTGCTGTACGGTGATAAGTTGCATTAATTTTTATTTTAGTCTGTCTCCAAACATGGCTTTTATAGACTAATAAAAAAGCAATTTTTATAAGTTCACAAAAAACAATGAACACAGTCGAGCATAAATATCTTACAACCACGGCCAGAGGAACATTATGAACTGAAAAATCTGCTGAAAACACAAAAGCACAAAAGCACAACCCCTAGATGCTTCATTCTCAAGGTAAATTAAACTCTCACCTAAATGGAACAGTCTGTGATGTAAATTCCACTAGTGATTCCTCCCCGATCTCACTCTGCTGCAGTGGGAACTCTGTCGCCCTACCCTTCACAAGTGTTTGTCTATCGTGCTCTGTTAGGATCAGTCTCAAAAACTCAGCTCTTTAGGGGTAATATCAGTATCACCCGTTAACACAAGGCCTCGTGTTTCCTTATAGCATAAGTATATTCAGAATACGCTGGAAAGCACTAAAACTTTAAGAGGAAATCTTTTAGGGAAGTTATTCCACTGTAATATCTCTGGAGAGATATTTTATAAATGTGTGGGCAGAATCTCTCAGACAACAAAACACGTAAAGTGTATCTGAATGAGCTTCGCAAATGGTGTTAGTGGTAAAGAACGTATTTGCCAATGCAGGAGACATGAGAGACACAGGTTCGATCCCTGGGTCAGGAAGATCCCGTCGGGGTGGGCATGGCAGCCCACTCCAGTATTCTTGCCTGGAGAATCCCATGAACAGAGGAGCCTGACAAGCTATAGTCTATGGGGTTGCAAAGAGCTGGACACAACTGACGTGGCTTAGCACACATACGTGCACCTACTCTGAATATCCCTCTTATCAAAGCAATCCCAGATGGTTTTGATATAGAGGCAGCTACTACACTGTTATACAATTACAATGCTATGTGAAATACATGGTCTCAATTAACGTTATAACAGTGTGCGTGTGTGTATGCATGCTTAGACATTCAATCTTGTTTGATGTTTTGCTACCAAAAGAATTTCCCCCAAAGTTAAAAAAAATATATCAGTAACTCATCTAGATCTTTTGTTTACTCATTGCCAGAAATCTGAATATTTGGAAACTTCCAGATGATTGACAATGGTGTTGACTTTTGATTCTGCCAATCTGAGCTCGTGAGATTTTAAATTTGAAGCATAAATCCTTGCTTTCACTACTTTTGTAAATTTTTGTTTCAGCCACACAATTAGCCGGACATGAAGATTTTCCATGGTTTCAATACTCCATGCAAAAAGGAAAAGAAACATGTCGGCAAACAAAGTATTCAAGAATTTTCTTTTTAATATACAACTGTCACCTTACACAAAGCATGTTGACTTTCTTAGGCTTTAAGTTGGTTAAAGTTTCCTAACATACTGCCATCTCACTGTCAAGGTGTTTTGTTTTTTAGAAAAATTAAAGTAGTAGATAGAATTTAGTTAGAGATCTCACAAGATATCTTTGTATTTGACATTTTCTTCATTCTATCCCTTGGTGGAAGCACATGGGAGGTGGCAGTATGGGAAGCTATTCCATAATTTCTATGCAAAAGGGATTTAAGTTCAAGAGTACTTGCCAGAAAGCTGGCTTTACTAGCAAGTACATCATTTTACATAAGTTGCATGTTTATTTTGAGAAGCTGTGGAGGGCCTTCTGGAAATTATGAGGAAAATTATATTACTTAAGGTGATACTAGCAGCTAAAACTAACAAATTCCAAAATCTCAATGGCTTAACACATTAAAAGTTTACTTTTTATTCATATAAATGCCTAATGCATATTTATGATCAAGTGACTTTTCTTCAAGTACTAATTCCTGGCCCCGGACTCCTTCTAGTCTGGAGCTTAGCAGTCTTTACCAAAGGCCTCTAAGGACACCAAATTTTTAGCATTAAGCTGTGCAAGGGAAAGAGGAAGGAGAGATTTCTTTTTGGATTTCCTAGATTAGCCCTACAAGTGGGTATCTCCTTTGCTGGGACTTATTCCCATGGCCACACTTAACCACAAGGAAGGATGGGAAATGTAGTCTAGCTATATGTCCAAGAAAAACATCTTTTTTTTAAAAATTTTTAATTGAAGGATAATTGTTTTACAGAATTTTGTGGTTTTCTGTCATACTTAATAAGAATCAGCAATAGGTACACCCATATCCCATCCCTGCCAGATCTCCCTCTCATCTCCTTCCCCACCCCACCTATCGCAGAGCCCCAGGTTGAGTTCCCTGGGTCATATATCACATTTCTATTGGCTATCTGTTTTACATATGGTATTGTAAATTTCTATGTTACTCTTTCTATACATCTCCCCTTCTCCCTCCTCTCCTCCCACCTTGTCCATATGTCTCTTATCTATTTCTCCATTCCTGCCCTGAAAATAAAGTCATCAGTGCCATCTCTTCAGATTCCATATATATGTGTCAGTATATGATATTTTTGTTTCTCTTTCTGACTTACTTCACTCTGTATAATAGGCTCTAGATTTGTCCATCTCATTAGAACAGATTCAAATGTGTTCCTTTTTATGGCTGAGTAGTATTCCATTGTATATATGTACCACAGCTTCTTTATCAGTGGATATCTAGGTTGCTTCCATGTTCTAGCTATTGTAAATACTGCTGCAGTGAACACTGGGGTACATGTGTCTTTTTCAGCTTTGATTTCCTGAGGTTATATGCCTAGGAGTGGGATAGCTTGGTCATATGGAAGTTTTATTCCTAGCTTTTAAAGGAGTCTCCATACCATCTTCCAAGAAAACTTTTAAATGAGTTTTGTGATCAGCTAGCAATCTCAGCTACAAACTTCAGCTTCAGCCTCCAAGTCTTCCCTTGATAATCACACTGGAAGGGAGATGAAGCATAAACTTCAGTGTGAAGCTTCCATCTCCCAAGTACTCACCTTAGAGGTGTCAGTGAGGGCTGTGAGATTCCCCCAAAGCCTAGCAGCCTTGAATAGGTTCACCCCCACCTGAGCATCTCCCTTCCACCTTGCTCTACTGCACTTCCTGATTCATAAGCCCATGTCACTGTAGGGATTGCCAGGCACCAGGGTTGAGATTTAAAAGATGGGACTTATTGTACACAAGAGTTAAATTTCAAACCACCAAAACTGAGTCTTCTCATTTCCTTTCTTTCCTGATTTGGCATTGATTTTTTTCATGTTCGAATGAGCTTTATAATTTTGCCAAGGTGGAAGTTCACAAAAACTTTTTTTTTTTCATTCCAAAAGAAAATGAAAGTTTAAAAAGTCTGATTAATTTTCAAGAGCTAGAAAAGGTTAGTTTTTTCCCACCCCCATATAATATAAAAATGGATGTGCTAATTTAGCTGAAATGTTATGAAATATGTACTATTGGGTTGAAACCAAGTATGGAAATTCCATGAACATTTCCCACTGTGATATCGCTTCAGAGACACCTGTTCACATCCTACCAAACAGATTTCTGTTCCAATAATTAAAATGTAAATACATCCAACATCAGTAAAAGAAATTCAGCTACCAGTGTTGGGATGTCTCAGTTCTCTGAACAAATTTGATTCTTTACAACAGTATCATGCACGACTCAATGTATTATACATTTATACTTGAAAATTAGCAATAACTGTCAGATTCAATTATTGTTGTCTTCAGCTAAAAATTTTAAGGGCTTTTCTGGTGGCTCAGTGGTAAAGAATCCACCTGCCAAAGCAGAAGACATGGGTTCAATCCCTGGTCTGGGAAGATCCCACATATTGCAGAGCAACTGCGCCCACGCACCATAACTATTGAGCCTGGGCTTTAGAGCCCAGGAACTGCAGCCACTGGGCCCTTGCACTGCTCCTACTGCAGCCTGAACATTCTGGAGCCCGTACTCCACAACAAGAGAAGCCACCACAGTGAGAAGCCTGCGTACCACAACTAGAGAGCAGCCCCTGATTGCTGCAATTAGAGAAAAGCCCACACAGCGCAGAGACCCAGCACTGCCAAGAACTAAATAAAATTTAAAAGAAGAGATGACCTTTTAAAACAGAAAAACAAATTTCNACTTTCTTGGCCAACATTGTTAGTTGATCACATTAGCCCACTGGACCCAGATATGAGTGAAGAATTGTTCTCAACATAAAGCTTTAGGTGTCTATTTCCAACTGACAGTTGATCTAAGTTGTTGAACCCGTTATAGCAACTTGGGTGGTGGTTTAGTCACTAAGCCGTGTCCAACTCTTGCGAGCCCATTGACTGTAGCCTGCCACGCTCCTCCATCCGAGCTACCTCAGTTCAGTTCAGTTCAGTCGCTTAGTCGTGTCTGACTCTTTGCGACCCCATGAATCGCAGCACGCCAGGCCTCCCTGTCCATCACCAACTCCCAGATTTCACTCAGACTCACGTCCATCGAGTCCGTGATGCCATCCAGCCATCTCATCCTCTGTTGTTCCCTTCTCCTCCTGCCCCCAATCCCTCCCAGCATCAGAGTCTTTTCCAATGAGTCAACTCTTTGCATGAAGTGGCCAAAGTATTGGAGTTTCAGATTCAGCATCATTCCTTCCAAAGAAATCCCAGGGCTGATCTCCTTTAAAATGGACTGGTTGAATATCTTTGCAGTCCCACGGACTCTCAAGAGTTTTCTCCAACACCACAGTTCAGAAGCATCAATTCTTCGGCACTCAGCCTTCTTCACAGACCAACTCTCACATCCATACATGACCGCTGGAAAAACCATAGCCTTGACTAGATGGACCTTTGTTGGCAAAGTAATGTCTCTGCTTTTGACTATGCTATCTAGGTTGGTCATAACTTTTCTTCCAAGGAGTAAGCATCTTTTAATTTCATGGTTGCAGTCACCATCTGCAGTGATGTTGGAGCCCAGAAAAATATAATCTGACACTGTTTCCATTGTTTCCCCATCTATTTCTCATGAAGTGATGGGACCAGATGCCATGATCTTCGTTTTCTGAATGTTGAGCTTTAAGCCAACCTTTTCGCTCTCCTCTTTCACTTTCATCAAGAGGCTTTTTAGTTCCTCTTCAGTTTCTGCCATAAGGGTGGTGTCATAAGGGTAGTCTGAGCTACCTAACTAGATATAAAAATCTATTTTTCATTCTTGACACAGAATATCTCTGGGTAAGAATCAGAGTGAAAGAAAAGTTGTGGTCATCATCTTGAAAATGTCTCCATAGATTCAAGTGGTCACATCTATAAAAGCAGCTGCCCTTTACACTCTGAGGTTATTTTCTTCTGGTTTGATTTTGCCTTGAGAAGCTTTGATGCCTTCCTGGCAGGCACATCTGTAACAATCATGAAAAGTAAAAAGCAGGATAGAGAATTAAGTTTAACATCCATTGTCTATAGTATACCCTTTTCCCTATGTTGAAGTCTCATCAGTTACCAAGCTATGGTATATACAAGCCGTCAAATGCAGTAATCTTATCAGAACGTACTGGGCCGCCAACCTTGACAGTGGGGCCCAAGATAGGGTTTCCAGGGGCAAGCGTTCAGGACTGCTTTCTCTCTTCTGGGTCTTTGAAAAGTGACATCTCTGCTAGTCCATAGCTTTTTGGTTAACTGCTTGGTGGTGGAGTGTATGTGTGTGCTCAGGCGTGTCTGACTCTTTGTGATCCCATGGACTGTAGCCTGACAGACTCCTCTGTCCATGGGATTTCCCAGGCAAGAATATTGGAGTGGGTTGCCATTTCCTCCTTCAGGGGATCTTCCCACCCAGGGATCAAACCCACGTCTCTTGTGTCTCCTCCATTGGTAGGTGGAGTCTTTACCACTATACTTTCAGGGAAGTTCCGCCTGATTACTAAATTAATTCTGAATCAGACAAAACCAGCACATGTACAAAACCGCACAAGCCCTTTTAACTCTAAGTCATTTTTAATTTTTAAAATCATTTTAACATTATTCTTAAACATCTTAAATCCTTTTCAGTACAAGGAAAGACAAAAATAATAAAAATGAATTAACATAAATCAAAATTACCACCTCACCACTAGCCTTTTTACTGATGCATTTCACGGTCCACAAATTTCACAGAAGGTTACTATCTTCTAAAAATCGTTTGTTTCAATAGTGTGTCTGTTAGCCAAAGAGGGTCTGTTTACCAATATATCCAAGAGAAATAAGTTAAAGACAGGCTTATATACCTAAGAATAACACCACAGATATCATCAGTCTTACAGTTACATTTATAAAGGTGCAGTGTTCTTCTTTGCAACTTTAAGATATTGTTGGGTCTTTTTTCCACATGGAGAAATTAAAGCTATTAAAGATATTCTATGATTTAACCAATGCTTCAGAAAACACTAGAGGTGCAAGAAGCTGTAAGAAATTGACTCATGTCTCCAGGGTTTAATATTCCCTTGAGAGAAGACATTATTTCTTCTCTTTATTTATATCTGTGAAATCTTGCTTTTGAGTTGACCAGGCCAAAGAAAATAATGTCTCTTGGGTAACTGATAGACTATGAAATTAAGTCCAAGAAAACAGATCATTCGAAGGAGTAATCCTTATCCTTGAAGCCGTCCCACCATCACTGACTCAAAGAAATCTAACTTTGAACTTAGCTCTCAGTTTTGTTTCCTCTCTTTGTTTTTGCAGTTGGTGGAAGAAGATGGTGGTTTTGAGATTGGCAGGGAAGAGTTCCACTGAAAGCAAAGCTTTCTTGTAGGCACTTTTGCTGGTAATAGGGTCCCTTTCTCCTTTGAGTTCTCAATGCATTTCTCAGTTTTTCAGATATTTTCCTTTTGAAGTCCTCTCACCAAGCTATCAGGAGGATTTATGGGAAGTGCAACTTATGCAGACAAGAGCACTGTCTTTATTCTATACCTGCCAAATATATTGCTTTTTAACCTGGCTATCTGTCACCATTGGTGGTTCCAACTTTAATGCTGAAATCAACTAGGCTTCATGTTAAAGGAAGCCGCCTACCGTCTTGATGACAGAGGTGGCTTCTTATCATCTTACAGAATAACGTCAAGCTTGCTCTTTACTGTGCACACTACGTGTGTGTCACGGCCTAGGTCACACTATGTGTCAGGTTTTCTGAGTCAAACAAACATGATATGTAGTTATTATCATCATTATTATTAAAGAGCATCAAAACAATGTCAAAGGAATTAAAAAGTAATTAAATAGGTGACCAAAAACCATATACAAATTAGAATTTAAACCCAAGAAAAATCTGATTTCAAAACCAGTGTTGTATACTATTCAACTCTTACTATGAAGGTTCTCTGAATATGTTTCACTCAGGCTTCTACTTTTCAATATACAAAGGGTATACTAATCACATTTTACAGATTTATTAATCAGAGTCACCTTATAGTCTTTACATTCTTCTCCTTTCAAGAAGATTGAAAATGTCAAAATGCATGGAACTTTACACAATGTTATACCTATCAGTTTTGCAGTGAGCTGCATTTGGGATCTTTAGTCATTTAAAGTGCTATAATTCAGGAATCAGAGAAAATAAATCAGCAAGTCTTATATCAGGATTTGCATGCATTATTTTTCAAAACACAAATGAAAAATCACTGCCTAATGTGATTGGCATAATTAATGAGATTAGGCTCTTCGTTCAGACTTACTTAAGTGGTTCTAAGTATTTTATTTTAATATTTTGTGGAATTTTAAGAGGTATTTGAGGGAGTTTGGCCTTCCCTGCTTGATTTTAATTTAAATATTTTTGTCATATCTACCTCCATTTTCCTTCACATTCTCTTGTTCCTTGTTTTGTTTTTTTAATCCATAAACTATAGTTTGATCCAATAAGAATGATAAGGAACTTACATAAGAGTGTGTCAGCTGGAATCAACACTTGCCCAACGTAATTTTCTGTTTATGTTTCATTTAACATCCTGTACCTTGTGTACTCACACAGGAAAATAAGGACTTCTGTTTTATTTCTGCTCATTTTTTCTTACCTTTTTCCAGATATATACAGGAAACAAGTCAAATTTTCTGAATTCTGAGCATTGTCACCTATCAATCCATCTTGCAATTGTTCATTCATTTAATTAAGAGCTATTTTTTAGTGCCTTGTGTGTTTGTGCCAAGTATTATACATACTGTAGTAGGCACCAGGACTATGGCAGTGAAATAGATAAAGTCGTTTGGGTCTTCTAGAAATGACAGAGCAGGTAGAAGACAGAAACTGAAATCACCAGTATGGTGAGGGGTACAAAAGAGGAGAGACATCATTTGCTGAACCAATGACAGANGTGTGTTTGTGCCAAGTATTATACATACTGTAGTAGGCACCAGGACTATGGCAGTGAAATAGATAAAGTCGTTTGGGTCTTCTAGAAATGACAGAGCAGGTAGAAGACAGAAACTGAAATCACCAGTATGGTGAGGGGTACAAAAGAGGAGAGACATCATTTGCTGAACCAATGACAGAGGACTAAATTTAGTCTGGAGACTTGGAGGATCGATAACATCTTCCCTAATGAAGTGACATATATCCTGAGAAATAAAGGAATTGGCCAGATAGGAAAGGGAGGGGGAGGGGTAGTTAGGCTTTCTAGGCACCATGAGCCACTTTAGTGAGGGGCTGTAAGGTGATACAGAAGGCCTAGCGTTCATTGCCAGTATTCTGCTGCTGCTGCTGCTAACTCACTTCAGTCGTGTCTGACTATGTGACCCCATTCTCGGCAGCTCACCAGGCTCCCTCGTCCCTGGGATTCTCCAGGCAAGAATTCTAGATGAACTTTAAAAGTCCTTTTTGCCAATGTCTAAATTCAAGCTTTTCATTCCAATCTCAAAGAAAGGCAGTGCCAAAGAATGCTCAACTACTGCACAATTGCACTCATCTCACAAAAAAATGGATGTGCTAATTTAGCTGAAATGTTATGAAATATGTACTATTGGGTTGAAACCAAGTATGGAAATTCCATGAACATTTCCCACTGTGATATCTCTTCAGAGACACCTGTTCACATCCTACCAAACAGATTTCTGTTCCAATAATTAAAATGTAAATACATCCAACATCAGTAAAAGAAATTCAGCTACCAGTGTTGGGATGTCTCAGTTCTCTGAACAAATTTGATTCTTTACAACAGTATCATGCACGACTCAATGTATTATACATTTATACTTGAAAATTAGCAATAACTGTCAGATTCAATTATTGTTGTCTTCAGCTAAAAATTTTAAGGGCTTTTCTGGTGGCTCAGTGGTAAAGAATCCACCTGCCAAAGCAGAAGACATGGGTTCAATCCCTGGTCTGGGAAGATCCCACATATTGCAGAGCAACTGCGCCCACGCACCATAACTATTGAGCCTGGGCTTTAGAGCCCAGGAACTGCAGCCACTGGGCCCTTGCACTGCTCCTACTGCAGCCTGAACATTCTGGAGCCCGTACTCCACAACAAGAGAAGCCACCACAGTGAGAAGCCTGCGTACCACAACTAGAGAGCAGCCCCTGATTGCTGCAATTAGAGAAAAGCCCACACAGCGCAGAGACCCAGCACTGCCAAGAACTAAATAAAATTTAAAAGAAGAGATGACCTTTTAAAACAGAAAAACAAATTTCCGTCTACAGTTAAAGCTTCACTGGAGTTCAAATCTTCTCCCGTGAATATTTTTCAGCAGCCCACTAGCCTTATGAGCACTTCGATTCTTAACGAAATGGTCAGCAGAAGGAGAGTTGCATGTTCAGATGTTGCATAGCTCCTCGGAAGCCAGTTTCCCACAGCATTTCAAGTTCTTAGAATTCCATTGATGATGTTCTCACACTCTGCATGCTCAAAAATTCACTGGCAACACACATCTGTGTTTACCCTTTTAATCAGGACAATGTCCACAATAATTTTCCTATTCCTAAAGGATTGAGTAATACCTTTAGAATCTTAGAAGGCAGACATGACTTATGGTGGACCTGAAATCATCCTACCATCCATAAGAGGAAGAGTCCAAAATTGGAAGTCACTTACAAACCAGAAGCAGAAGATTGTCTGAACTGCCTATTTCTGGCAAATTAATATAACGAAAGAATCTGTAAAGTTGTGACAGACTTTGGGTCTTGTTATAGGGGCCTTTGGCTTTCTTTTTCTCTTCATCCGCATTCCAAATCACTTATATTTGAATTAGGGATTTTTTTCAATATATAGTGTATACTGTTGTGCCTCTTGCCAGTTTTCTTTCTTTATTTATTTACAACAATGAATACAGATGGGAGCAATCACAGAATGAGGCAGGATCATCAGTCTTTCCATGTTTCATAGAGAGAGAAAAAATGTTTGACTCCTAATTATCCTTTCTTAAGGGGTCTTAGGAAAGAAATAGAGATCCCATGAAATAAATTTGCTACAACTCTGGGGTGTAATCAGAATCAAAGAACCAGGAAGCAACCGAAACGACACATGTTCAGTAACAGCCACTACCACTCTGCTTCCCACTTTCTTGGCCAACATTGTTAGTTGATCACATTAGCCCACTGGACCCAGATATGAGTGAAGAATTGTTCTCAACATAAAGCTTTAGGTGTCTATTTCCAACTGACAGTTGATCTAAGTTGTTGAACCCGTTATAGCAACTTGGGTGGTGGTTTAGTCACTAAGCCGTGTCCAACTCTTGCGAGCCCATTGACTGTAGCCTGCCACGCTCCTCCATCCGAGCTACCTCAGTTCAGTTCAGTTCAGTCGCTTAGTCGTGTCTGACTCTTTGCGACCCCATGAATCGCAGCACGCCAGGCCTCCCTGTCCATCACCAACTCCCGGATTTCACTCAGACTCACGTCCATCGAGTCCGTGATGCCATCCAGCCATCTCATCCTCTGTTGTTCCCTTCTCCTCCTGCCCCCAATCCCTCCCAGCATCAGAGTCTTTTCCAATGAGTCAACTCTTTGCATGAAGTGGCCAAAGTATTGGAGTTTCAGATTCAGCATCATTCCTTCCAAAGAAATCCCAGGGCTGATCTCCTTTAAAATGGACTGGTTGAATATCTTTGCAGTCCCACGGACTCTCAAGAGTTTTCTCCAACACCACAGTTCAGAAGCATCAATTCTTCGGCACTCAGCCTTCTTCACAGACCAACTCTCACATCCATACATGACCGCTGGAAAAACCATAGCCTTGACTAGATGGACCTTTGTTGGCAAAGTAATGTCTCTGCTTTT
>SJYX01007428.1:87899-99730 GCA_006410675.1 Oreotragus oreotragus
TGGAGGCCTGGCGTGCTGCAATTCATGGGGTCGCAAAGAGTCGGACACGACTGAGTGACTGAACTGAACTGAAGGCTTGTGCCTTAGAGAATCTTTGATCCCTGGGGACAATGATGCTTCTCTGACCAGGTCCCAGCTGAAGCTGGGTTTCTCCTGGTGGATCACTTGACCTGCCTCGGTATCTCAGTGAAAAGGGGGAGTTGCAGACCTGGTAAGGAAGCAGAATGCTTTCTCTAGCTGCTTATCTGTGGTGGGGCTACCGTTTGATCATCCTTGCCTGTGGACGTGAGTCTGAGTGAATTGCGGGAGTTGGTGATGAACAAGGAGGCCTGGCGTGCTGCGATTCATGGGGTCACAAAGAGTTGGACACAACTGAGCGACTGACCTGAACTGAACCTTCTGGAAAAAAAAAAAAAAAGCCTTTCAGTGACAAAGTATACATTAGACATCATCCTTAGAGAATTACTGTGACATCCATTTGGCTAAAGTAGCTGAGAACCATAATTATTTTTATGAATGATTAAAGCATCTTACATGTTTCTAGACATTTCTTTAATAATGTTTAGCACTGCTGGGTTGAAAATGTGTCATTTTCATTACTGCCCTGAGACTATTTCTGCATCCAACTCTATTTCTGCTACCTTGGTTTCATTTTTATCATCTTTCAAAGAACTGCCTGTCTGAAAATATGTTTAGGTTATTTGAATTACTATGAATTAACTCCAAAGAATGGGAAAGACTAGAGATTTCTTCAAGAAAATTAGAGATACCAGGGAACATTTTATGCAAAGATGGGCTCAATAAAGGTCAGAAATGGTATGGACCTAACAGAAACAGAAGATATTAAGAAGAGGTGGCAAGAAAACACAGAAGAACTATGCAAAAAAAGATCACGACCCAGATAATCATGATGGTGTGATCACTCACCTAGAGCCAGATATCCTGGAATGTGAAGTCAAGCGGGCCTTAGAAAGCATTGCTACGAACAAAGCTAGTGTGTTGAGGTCCTTTAATGGACCAGAACCTGGTGGTCCAGAGTCAGCCGATAAGAAAGTAAAGGAGAGAAAAAGAGGCTGATATTCCTTGGTTTACCCAGAAAGCCAATAAAATCCCTGCACAGGGCTTGCTCTGTTCACGAAGGCCTCAGGCACCCTCTCAATGGGGTGAAGGCTCATAGCACCTTCTTGAGAGGGTCTTAGAAGCCCGGGCAGGAAAGTGAACTCAGAGAGCCTCTGCACTCCAGGGGATCAGCCTGAAAAAGAGAGAGAGGGAGAAAACGAAAGCAAGACACGGGGACCAAAGCTCTCATGGAGCAGAGGTGTTTTATTCAGCATTGTGTAGGTATTTATACTGTCTTACAAGATAGCTATTTTCAGCAAAGATAAAATCAAAACTTACAAGGAAACATGAGGTCACCCATATGAAAGAGAGAGGGTTGTAAATAATCACTTTTACAATATGGTTCATAAAAAGGAAGAGGGAAACTAACGAAGAAAATGTCTGGATTCCTCAGCCCCCGGGAGAGGCTTGTCTCTCCTCTTAGTTACTGAATATTTAGGAATTAATAAGGAACAGAGAATTTTTTACAGATACAAAACAGCACACAGGAAGCTTCCTGTTAAATGTTTCCTGACAATAGTGGAGGTGATGGAATTCCATTTGAGCTATTTCAAATCCTGAAAGATGATGCTGTGAAAGTGCTGCACTCAATACGTCAGCAAATTTGGAAAACTCAGCAGTGGCCACAGAACTAGAAAAGGTGAGTTTTCATTCCAATCTCAAAGAAAGGCAATGCCAAAGAATGCTCAAACTACTGCACAATTGCACTCATCTCACATGCTAGTAAAGTAATGCTCAAAATTCTCCAAGCTAGGCTTCAGCAATACGTGAACCGTGAACTTCCAGATGTTCAAGCTGGTTTTAGAAAAGGCAGAGGAACCAGAGATCAAATTGCCAACATACGCTGGATCGTCAAAAAAGCAAGACTATGCTTTATTGACTCTGCTTTATTGACTATGCCAAAGCCTTTGACTGTGTGGATCACTGTAAACTGTAGAAAATTCTGAAAGGGATCGGCATACCAGACCACCTGACCTGCCTACTGAGATATCTGTATGCTAGGTCAGGAAGCAACAGTTAGAACTGGACATAGAACAACAGTCTGGTTCCAAATAGGAAAAGGAGTACATCAAGGCTGTATGTTGTCACCCTGCTTATTTAACTTATATGCAGAGTACATCATGAGAAACGCTGGGCTGGAGGAAGCACAAGCTGGAATCAAGATTGCTGGGAGAAATATCAATCACCTCAGATATGCAGATGACACCACTCTTATGGCAGAAAGTGAAGAAGAACTAAAAAACCTCTTGATGAAAGTGAAAGAGGAGAATGAAAAGTTGGCTTAAAGCTCAACATTCAGAAAACGAAGATCATGGCATCTGGTCCCATCACTTCATGGCAAATAGATGGGGAAACAGTGGCAGACTTTATTTTTGGGGCGCCGAAATCACTGAAGATGGTGACTGCAGCCATGAAATTAAAAGATGCTTACTCCTTGGAATAAAAGTTATGACCAACCTAGATAGCATATTCAAAAGCAGAGACATTACTTTGCCAACAAAGGTAGGTCTAGTCAAGGCTATGGTTTTTCCAGTAGTCATGTATGGATGTGAGAGTTGGACTATAAAGAAAGCTGAGCACTGAAGAATTAATGCATTTTAACTGTGGTGTTGGAGAAGACTCTTGAGAGTCCCTTGGACTGCTAGGAGGTCCAACCAGTCCATCCTAAAGGAGACCAGTCCTGAGTGTTCATTGGAATGACTGATGTTGAAGCTGAAACTCCAATACTTTGGCGCCTGATGTAAAGGACTAACTCATTGGAAAAGACCCTGATGTTGGGAAAGATTGAAGGTGGGAGGAGAAGGGGACGACAGAATATGAGACGGTTGGATGGCATCACTAACTCAATGGAAATGAGTTTGAATAAACTCCTGGAGTTGTTGATAGACAGGGAGTCCTGGTGTGCTACAGTCCCTGGGGTCGCAAAGAGTCAGACACAACTGAGTGACTGAACTGAACTCCAAAGAAAACTTATAGAGTTTCAGAGATCTGTAAGAAACGTGAGGATTTATTTAATTTTAACTTAAAATTTATTAGAGAATGATTTCCCAGGGTTTATCAACTTACTCTGTTGGTTTGACATCTAGTTGAAAGTAGTTATCCCTCTGATTCTCAAAGAACACCATCTCTTTCCTATGTTCATCACTAAGATATTTTTGGAGAAGACCATCTATGTGCTAAATCTAAATGCATCTGTACACCTACTTTAGTTTTAGTTTGTTTTGTTTTTCTCCAGCAAGGCCAGAAGTCTAAAACTCAAACTGATTAGAAGTGATCTGAAACCCAAGGTAGCAATTTGATTAAACTGAACTTACTTGTACTCAAACATGACTCAAAGGATTTAGAATCCTTTTGAACTGGCAAGTATTGTTTAAGCAGCTATGTGGAGAGAGGCCATCACTTTGCACTGAGTAAGTAAATCAATGGAGAACATATAGAGAGCATAATGATGCTCTCTTCCTTGGTGCATTGATGGCACTTGCTGCTTGTCCTAAGATGCATTTCTCATCACTCTCCTGTCCTCTGTAGCATCAGGGAAGAGCAGGTGTTAAGCATTTTCCTGTCACCCTGGCAGTCACCCAGGCTGTGCTTGGTCAATAGTAAGCACAGAGAGGACCCTGTGGGAGGTGAAGAGAGAAAAGAACCTAGTTATTTTTATTCCTTCTTCTTTGCTTTGGGCAGGTTTTTTGGGGGTGATTTCATTTTATGGAGTACCAAATCATTAGCTCCTACCAGACATATCTGCTATGATTCCACTTTTCATAAAGTGATGCTGACCTGTGGGTTCAGAGAACACCATCTCCTCTCTTTGTCTCTCCAGCCTAGGAATGGAAGTGGTTCCTAACATCAGAATCTCTTGGGTTACCTGACTGTCTCTTGTTTGATATACTTGTAGAACCACCACTTGTATAACCACGCCCCTGAGTGTAAATATCTGAACTTGGTTTTGTTTTTCTGGTTAAACCTTAACCTCTACACCTCTATGTACATAACATTCATCACTAGCACTAGTAATGTTTAGGGTTATTTTAGTGCCTTGTAATGACAACCTAGAGGAGTACTGGGAAAACGGCAACAAATCTAACTATTGTCATGATATTGAACTGTAATTAATTATTGAGGATTTGCTAGCATGTATTTTTGAGTGAAGAGAAGAAAATATATCTTGCTGAAAGGATTTTTTAAATTTCCATTTTAACCGCATGGTAACCTTTTCTATTGCTACTTAAAGGAACTCTNGGTGTTGGAGAAGACTCTTGAGAGTCCCTTGGACTGCTAGGAGGTCCAACCAGTCCATCCTAAAGGAGACCAGTCCTGAGTGTTCATTGGAATGACTGATGTTGAAGCTGAAACTCCAATACTTTGGCGCCTGATGTAAAGGACTAACTCATTGGAAAAGACCCTGATGTTGGGAAAGATTGAAGGTGGGAGGAGAAGGGGACGACAGAATATGAGACGGTTGGATGGCATCACTAACTCAATGGAAATGAGTTTGAATAAACTCCTGGAGTTGTTGATAGACAGGGAGTCCTGGTGTGCTACAGTCCCTGGGGTCGCAAAGAGTCAGACACAACTGAGTGACTGAACTGAACTCCAAAGAAAACTTATAGAGTTTCAGAGATCTGTAAGAAACGTGAGGATTTATTTAATTTTAACTTAAAATTTATTAGAGAATGATTTCCCAGGGTTTATCAACTTACTCTGTTGGTTTGACATCTAGTTGAAAGTAGTTATCCCTCTGATTCTCAAAGAACACCATCTCTTTCCTATGTTCATCACTAAGATATTTTTGGAGAAGACCATCTATGTGCTAAATCTAAATGCATCTGTACACCTACTTTAGTTTTAGTTTGTTTTGTTTTTCTCCAGCAAGGCCAGAAGTCTAAAACTCAAACTGATTAGAAGTGATCTGAAACCCAAGGTAGCAATTTGATTAAACTGAACTTACTTGTACTCAAACATGACTCAAAGGATTTAGAATCCTTTTGAACTGGCAAGTATTGTTTAAGCAGCTATGTGGAGAGAGGCCATCACTTTGCACTGAGTAAGTAAATCAATGGAGAACATATAGAGAGCATAATGATGCTCTCTTCCTTGGTGCATTGATGGCACTTGCTGCTTGTCCTAAGATGCATTTCTCATCACTCTCCTGTCCTCTGTAGCATCAGGGAAGAGCAGGTGTTAAGCATTTTCCTGTCACCCTGGCAGTCACCCAGGCTGTGCTTGGTCAATAGTAAGCACAGAGAGGACCCTGTGGGAGGTGAAGAGAGAAAAGAACCTAGTTATTTTTATTCCTTCTTCTTTGCTTTGGGCAGGTTTTTTGGGGGTGATTTCATTTTATGGAGTACCAAATCATTAGCTCCTACCAGACATATCTGCTATGATTCCACTTTTCATAAAGTGATGCTGACCTGTGGGTTCAGAGAACACCATCTCCTCTCTTTGTCTCTCCAGCCTAGGAATGGAAGTGGTTCCTAACATCAGAATCTCTTGGGTTACCTGACTGTCTCTTGTTTGATATACTTGTAGAACCACCACTTGTATAACCACGCCCCTGAGTGTAAATATCTGAACTTGGTTTTGTTTTTCTGGTTAAACCTTAACCTCTACACCTCTATGTACATAACATTCATCACTAGCACTAGTAATGTTTAGGGTTATTTTAGTGCCTTGTAATGACAACCTAGAGGAGTACTGGGAAAACGGCAACAAATCTAACTATTGTCATGATATTGAACTGTAATTAATTATTGAGGATTTGCTAGCATGTATTTTTGAGTGAAGAGAAGAAAATATATCTTGCTGAAAGGATTTTTTAAATTTCCATTTTAACCGCATGGTAACCTTTTCTATTGCTACTTAAAGGAACTCTCTTAGAAGAAAATAAAGTACCAGTTTTAGAGGGGGGTTTTTTGGTATGTTTTTCATAGTGCTCAAGGTTATTAAATCATTTAGTAAAATTCCATCCCTGGGACATTCCACATTGTAGTTTCCCATGAAAATCTCCTAAATTTCGAAGGCAGCATAAATATAGACACCCATCAAATGTTTTCATAGCATCAAATTTCTAAACAGATTTGAACCAATACATAAAAGCCTCATCTATATTGAAAAAAATTAGTGTGTGATATATTTTTTGTATTTGTACTGTTATGCCCAAGTCGCAAAATCTCCCAATGACCACCAGGGAGCCGATATCCGATGCAAAAGCAAGAGAGTTTTTATTACCAAGCTCGAGCTGGGGCTCCCACCAATACCGACACAGCGGCTATAGGGAGGAGCCCCGAGCTCTGGGTTACATTGCTTATATAGGGTATTTTCCCGCGAGAAATTTGAAAAATGGGAGTTTCCGAGTTGGGAGATGTCTAATTGGTTACCTTCTGGTGAAGGGTTAGGTGTTGAGTTCTGATTGGTTCCCATTTCCTGGGCTTAATTCATATTTCCCCGGGCTGGCCAAGGGTTTTGATTGGTTTGCAGGTGGTGGGGTAAGGTCAGGGGATTTCCAAAGGCTCTTGGATTTCCAAAGGCTCTTTTGCCAGAACCTTACCAAATGGAGTTTTTCTGTTAACAAAATGGAGTAGCTTAGGTCCTTCAGTACCAAGGGCCAAAGATAGTCAAAATTACTTTTACCTCGTGACAGTTTGAGTATAAGAAAACTAATCAGAAACTTCATAGTTTGGCTGGACACTCCCCTCGCATTCAGCCAGGGGTGCTGCTTGAGGGGAACCGCTTCAGCTCTGGTCCCTACATATTACACAGACAAAACTAGTCTTCTTTAGACTCTGTTCCTTTTCTTCCTGTTTGCACAAGTGAGTGATACTTATAGCTTTCAATTTATATAGATAAGGTCATATGTCAGTTCTGGCCAATGGAATGTGGGAAAAAGTGATGGATATACCTTTCAAGTACTGATTCCTAGAAACTTACTAATATATTCTTCACTTGTGCTTGGTTTTCTTTCACTTTGCCCAAAGCAATTGATATAATTAAAGAACATGAGATTCTTAAAGGTGGTAAGCTATAAGTTGAATATATGGGGCAAAATGGCCCATGTTCCCCAAAGGCTGATATGTATTGGACTGTGATGTGAAATCACTGCAGATGGTGACCTTAGCCATGAAACTAAAGATGCTTGTTCCTTGGAAGAAAAGCTATGATCAACCTAGATAGCATATGAAAAATCAGAGATGTTACTTTGCCAACAAAGGTCTGCCTAGTCAAAGCTATGGTTTTCCCAGTAGTCATGTATGGATGTGAGAGTTGGACTATAAAGAAAGCTGAGCACCAAAGAACTGATGCTTTAGAACTGTGGTGTTGAAGACTCTTGAGAGTCCCTTGGACTGCAAGGAGATCCAACCAGTCTATCCTAAAGGAAATCAGTCCTGAATATTCATTGGAAGGATTGATGCTGAAGCTGAAGCTCCAGTACTTTGGCCACCTGATGAGAACTGACTCATTTGAAGAGACCCTGATGCTGGGAAAGATTGAAGGCAGGAGGAGAAGGGGACAACGGAGAGTGAGATGGTTGGATGGCATCACCGACTCAATGGACGTGAGTATGAGCAAGCTCTGGGAGTTGGTGATGGACAGGGAAGCCTGGTGTGCTGCAGTCTATGAGGTTGCAAAGAGTCAAACACAACTGAGTGACTGAACTGTGATATGTGGGGAGATTTGCTTTTCTGTGTAAAGTCACTGAAATTTCAAGGTTAGAGTAACAAGTGTTTACCTTGATTAGTACACAGATAAATTAAGCACTGACAGAACAAAATTTCAGAAATATAATATTGACCTGGTACCTAAATCCTTCAATTTGGGCTCTTTTTGCTACCTCATTCACCGTTTCCTCTCCTTTTCCTTCTTGTAATGTCCATATGTTCATTTTAAAATGGAAAAATGGGCTCAGTTGAAATATAAATTAACTAAGGCATGCTGCCAAAGTCTTGTCTTGTGGTGTGCCTTGAGGATTTAACTTGCATTTTATTTTTCATAGCTATAGCAAGAAGTCTTTTTGTTAGTCTTTTGAGGGGTGAAGCATTGGGAGCAAATAACAGGGACTTGATCCATCTCCTTGACAAGCTGGACATAAGACTTTCTTTGTGTTTATAGCAATTAGGCCTTTTTAAATGTACCATCAATCTCTTCTTGAAGGGATAATCTGCTCTTTTGCAAGAGGAAAGGCATGAAGGAGCTCATTTCGTGAGGATCTTAAAATAATCAAGGACTGGCAGGACACTGAGGAAAAAATATGAAAAAGAAATAGGTTCAGGATATTTAATGATATTCTAAGATCTGGGCAAATGGACTAAATGAAGTATGCAGGAAGATCCCCTTATAAATGCTTGGGACCAGTAGCTGGACTAGAAGACCTATCTCATACTTATTATTATGCTTCCCTAATAGGTAACAAATGACCATGTAAGGATTTACACCTCATGTCCTAAGTCTACCACATACCAAATGGAGCAGTGGAAGAGCAAAAGACCCAGCATTTTGAGAGTTGGAGTGACCTATGCCAGTTATTCATGAAACTAGGTGAGAAGACAGTGGATTCCTTATTGCTTGACAATTTTGTGAAACTCTCCTAGGCATGGATGTGTGATATCTTTACTGAGGTCCAGTCTTCAGTATTTTCAGTTTATATGTCTTGTAAAGCTGATCCCAAATAAATTGGAGAGCTCAGGTCTCTAATAATGCAGTTCAAGTTTGTATTAAATACTCTGTTCTATTCAGCTCAGTTCATCTCAATCACTCAGTCGTGTCCAACTCCTGTGACTCCATGAACCGCAGCACGCCAGGCCTCCCTGTCCATCACCAACTCCTGGAGTCCACCCAAACCTATGTCCATTGAGTCGGTGATGCCATCCAGCCATCTCATCCTCTGTCATCCCCTTCTCCTCCTGCCCCCAATCTTTCCCAGCATCAGGATCTTTTCAAATGAGTCAGCTCTTCGCATGAGGTGGCCAAAGTATTGGAGTTTCAGCTTCAACATCAGTCCTTCCAAAGAAATCCCAGGGCTGATCTCCTTCAGAGTGGACTGGTTGGATCTCCTTGCAGTCCAAGGGACTCTCAAGAGTCTTCTCCAACACCACAGTTCAAAAGCATTAATTCTTAGGCACTCAGCTTTCTTCACAGTCCAACTCTCACATCCATACATGACTACTGGAAAAAACATAGCCTTGATTAGACAGACCTTTATTGAGAAAGTAATGTCTCTGCTTTTGAATATGCTATCTAGGTTGGTCATAATTTTCCTTCCAAGGAGTAATTGTCTTTTAATTTCATGGCTGCAGTCACCATCTGCAGTGATTTTGGAGTGGAAAAAAATAAAGTCAGCCACTGTTTCCCCATCTATTTGCCATGAAGTGATGGGACTGGATATCATGATCTTAGTTTTCTGACTGTTGAGCTTTAAGCCAACTTTTTCACTCTCCTCTTTCACTTTCATCAAGAGGCTCTTTAGTTCCTCTTCACTTTCTGCCATAAGGATAGTGTCATCTGCATATCTGAGGTTATTAATATTTCTCCCGTCAATGTTGATTCCAGCTTGTGCTTCCTTTAGCCCAGCGTTTCTCATGATGTACTCTGCATATAAGTTAAATAAGCAGGGTGACAATATACAGCCTTGACATACTCCTTTTCTTATTTGGAATCAGTCTGTTGTTCCATGACCAGTTCTAACTGTTGCTTCCTGACCTGCATACAGGTTTCTCAAGAGGCAGGTCAGGTGGTCTGATATTCCTATCTCTTGAGGAATTTTCCACAGTTTATTGTGGTCCACACATTCAAAGATTTTGGCATCGTCAATAAGCAGAAATAGAAGTTTTTCTGGAACTCTCTTGCTTTTTCAATGATCCAGTGGATGTTGGCAATTTGATACTCTACAATGAGCATAAGTTTGCCTTCTCTTGCATCTGGTTCCTTCTCCTAGCTCATGCTGACATCAGAATGCCGTCCTGACATAGCAGAAAGTACACCATCATTGAAGTAAAAAAGAAAATAAAACAACAACAAACCTTCTGTTTGGCTACTGGAAAATCTATTTGTCCTCTTTTGATTTATTTCCTCTCTGAGCTACCTGTATTATGGAAGTGTGAACAGGATGAAATGAAATAACATATATGAATGCACCTAGCATGTTGCCTGGCACATGGCAGGCACTCAGTAAATACTATAACTACTATGCAGGAGTATCTTCTAAAAATAAATGGACCTTGGTGTTTCTATATCCAGGAAGCCCTGTGGAGAGCATCTGTAGTTCCTGATACAGGTGTAGCCCTGCTATTTTTCTCATATATTTTCAAGCATTTAATGTTCTTCTCTTCACAGCTTCTGTAGGCCTGAAAGCTCCAATGGTCAGGAGAGAATGTAGACTACAGGAAGAAAGCCTTTCGTGTTCTCTGGTATTACCTGCGCTGGCTCAGCGGTTAAAGCGTCTGCCTCCAATGCGGGAGACCCGGGTTCGATCCCTGGGTCGGGAAGATCCCCTGGAGAAGGAAATGGCAATCCACTCCAGTATTCTTGCCTGGTGAATCCCACGGACGGAGAAGCCTAGTAGGTTACAGTCCACGGGGTCGCAAAGAGTCAGACACGACTGAGCGACTTCACCTTCACCTTCACCTTCACCTACCACTTCAAATCGTATCTGGAATCCAGCCTCTAAATGGCAGTGATAACCTCAAGAAAAAGCTGCCTGATCTTGTTTTCTGTTGGTCTCAGCCCCTCAGTGATGATGCTGTGCCTATACCACTTGTGGTAGTCCCCACAGAGGTTTCCCTGCCTGGACCAGAGTCAGTGTTATGGCTGAACTGGGCCTTGTGGTTCTTATTATGATTCCAAGATGCACCTCAGAGAAAAGCTATCTGGGAACTTTGAAAAAAGAAGATTTATTATTCGCAGTTCTTGGATGGTATATGGCATGCTCAGAGCCACCCAAGGAGGTTCTGGGTAGAGACACAGTGTGGACCTGGGTTCTCCCTTTACTGGGATAGAGGGTGGGATTCCTAAGGTTTTATAGGTTTATTCTTTCTTTGGTGAATTTAAAACCTAAAGGTAGGAATTTGGGCCTGGAAAGGGAAAAGCAGGGTCACTCAAAAGGTCAGGAATCTAGGTTGCCTGGAGCTTTCTAAAAGGGGAACTTCCTGGGTGGAGTGACCTGGCTATTTATTTAGATGTGTAGCTAGTGGTTTGTTTATTCAAGATGGGTGTCTTTGAAATGGATGCATTGGCAATCAGAAACTAATGTTAGGCATTTGTTTCAAAAAAGCTTACTGCCAAGCACTTACACTGGATCTTCACTTGATGCCTGAAGAATCTGAGTAACCTGATGCATAGTTTGCAGCAAGTTAGGACTTCATCTTGAACTTAAAATCGAGATTTCTTTTATCATATGACATATATCTGATGAAAATATATGATGCATGTCATTTTCCAGATTACTTTCCTCAGTTCCAGAAAAGGCAAGCAGAAAGAGGTAAACTTCCTTTCTTCCTTTCTATTTCCTTTCTCTTTCTTTCCCCACTTCCTCCCTCCCGCCTTTCCTTTCCTTTGCGGTCTTGATGTCATTAGAAAAAAATAAACAAACAAACAAAAAAACCCAGAGCCTTATCTTCGTGTCTCTGGACTATTTGCAACTCCCTGATATACCCTGAAGATGGTGCTCATTTTCCTTGCTGTTATTGTTCAGTTGCTAAGTCTTGTCCAGCTCTTTGCCA
>SJYX01007428.1:99845-144798 GCA_006410675.1 Oreotragus oreotragus
CATTTAATGTTCTTCTCTTCACAGCTTCTGTAGGCCTGAAAGCTCCAATGGTCAGGAGAGAATGTAGACTACAGGAAGAAAGCCTTTCGTGTTCTCTGGTATTACCTGCGCTGGCTCAGCGGTTAAAGCGTCTGCCTCCAATGCGGGAGACCCGGGTTCGATCCCTGGGTCGGGAAGATCCCCTGGAGAAGGAAATGGCAATCCACTCCAGTATTCTTGCCTGGTGAATCCCACGGACGGAGAAGCCTAGTAGGTTACAGTCCACGGGGTCGCAAAGAGTCAGACACGACTGAGCGACTTCACCTTCACCTTCACCTACCACTTCAAATCGTATCTGGAATCCAGCCTCTAAATGGCAGTGATTTGATTTTCTCAACTCTGATCCAGGAACCGTCACTGTCTCTTAGAATCTTTACAATAACCTCAAGAAAAAGGTGCCTGATCTTGTTTTCTGTTGGTCTCAGCCCCTCAGTGATGATGCTGTGCCTATACCACTTGTGGTAGTCCCCACAGAGGTTTCCCTGCCTGGACCAGAGTCAGTGTTATGGCTGAACTGGGCCTTGTGGTTCTTATTATGATTCCAAGATGCACCTCAGAGAAAAGCTATCTGGGAACTTTGAAAAAAGATTTATTATTCGCAGTTCTTGGATGGTATATGGCATGCTCAGAGCCACCCAAGGAGGTTCTGGGTAGAGACACAGTGTGGACCTGGGTTCTCCCTTTACTGGGATAGAGGGTGGGATTCCTAAGGTTTTATAGGTTTATTCTTTCTTTGGTGAATTTAAAACCTAAAGGTAGGAATTTGGGCCTGGAAAGGGAAAAGCAGGGTCACTCAAAAGGTCAGGGATCTAGGTTGCCTGGGGCTTTCTAAAAGGGGAACTTCCTGGGTGGAGTGACCTGGCTATTTATTTAGATGTGTAGCTAGTGGTTTGTTTATTCAAGATGGGTGTCTTTGAAATGGATGCATTGGCAATCAGAAACTAATGTTAGGCATTTGTTTCAAAAAAGCTTACTGCCAAGCACTTACACTGGATCTTCACTTGATGCCTGAAGAATCTGAGTAACCTGATGCATAGTTTGCAGCAAGTTAGGACTTCATCTTGAACTTAAAATCGAGATTTCTTTTATCATATGACATATATCTGATGAAAATATATGATGCATGTCATTTTCCAGATTACTTTCCTCAGTTCCAGAAAAGGCAAGCAGAAAGAGGTAAACTTCCTTTCTTCCTTTCTATTTCCTTTCTCTCTCTTTCCCCACTTCCTCCCTCCCGCCTTTCCTTTCCTTTGCGGTCTTGATGTCATTAGAAAAAAATAAACAAACAAACAAAAAAACCCAGAGCCTTATCTTCGTGTCTCTGGACTATTTGCAACTCCCTGATATACCCTGAAGATGGTGCTCATTTTCCTTGCTGTTATTGTTCAGTTGCTAAGTCTTGTCCAGCTCTTTGCCAGCCCCATGAACAGCAGCACGCCTGGCCTCTCTGTGCTTCGCTATCTCCTGGAGTCTGCTCAAGTTCATTTCCTTATCCTGGTCTAAAAACTCACTCTCAGAGCCATTCACTAGGACTGGGCTTCACAGTTCCCCTGAGTCCACAGAGAATGACCTTTTGTCATAGTTACCCTTATTCAAAAACACTGCAACTAATTCCCCTTAGTACAGTGNCTATCTCCTGGAGTCTGCTCAAGTTCATTTCCTTATCCTGGTCTAAAAACTCACTCTCAGAGCCATTCACTAGGACTGGGCTTCACAGTTCCCCTGAGTCCACAGAGAATGACCTTTTGTCATAGTTACCCTTATTCAAAAACACTGCAACTAATTCCCCTTAGTACAGTGAATTATGACCAAGGAATAAATAATGTTTCAATCATCTAACTAACAGGCTGAAGATAAGCAGGCTATCAATTTTTCAAAACTTTGGTCTTATGACTCACAGGCCAATGCAGTTTTTGAACACAAGGCTGTTGCTATTGGGTGAAAAGATACAAAGGTACATAAATTGAAAATTTTGTTCATGAGGACAGCATGTATATAATAATACAAAGTTCTGTGTAAGGAGTTGTCAGAGGAAAGGAGTGAATAGTAAGAGAGAGAGCTAGGTGTGACGAGGTGATGGAGAAGGCTTCCTGGAGGAAGGGAACTTTGGCAGGCAATTAGGATTTGAAAGCATAGGAAAGCTTAAGGAGGACTGATCTAGATCTAGAAGATCATATACAAAAACACAGAGGAGAAATACGTGCAAGGGATGTTATATAGTGGTAAAGAATCCACCTGCCAATCCAGCAACTGCAAGAGACACTGGTTCAATACCTGGTTTGGGAAGATCCCCTGGAGAAGAAAATGGCAACCCACTCTAGTATTCTTGCCTGGGAAATCCCATGGACAGAGGAGCCTGGAGGGCTACAGTTCATGGGATCACAAAGAATCAGACAAGACAGAACAGCGCATAACACCAAGTGAGAATCAGTTTGGGCAGAAAGGAGAAATACATTCTTAAATTTGGTCAGAAATGTGTACAATGCAGAATGTTAAAAAATACGATAGGACCATTGGCCTTCACCCAGGTGTCACTGAGAAAACTCTAGGGATTTGAAGTAAGGGACTGCAATGAAAGGGTTGTTTAAGAAAGACTACAAGGTCAAAGGAAATGGATACTCGAGGCAGAAAAATTTGTTAGGGATTCAGTTTTCTAGGAGGAGATGCTGATTATCTGACAAAAAAAAAGGAATGGAAGAGGTTAAGAGACAAACAACAGAACCCTCCAGCACAGCAGGACTGAACACAGTGGGAGGAAACATCACTTGGAGTTAGTGGCTGAAGAATTACGACTGTGGATCTCAAACCTAAGTGTGCAGCAGAATCTTCTGCAGGACTTGTTAAAACACAGATTTCTGGGTCCCCATGCAGAGAATCGTGGGGCCCAAGGAGTCTTCACGATTCCAGAGAAGGGAAAGTTATGTGCCCAACACTTAATGTCAAGCACCACATCGTGCAGATCGCATTTCCTGTAATTAGAAATGTGTAGTCAAGTCAGGGTACTGTATTCATACTCAGTAAATCTCACGTGTCATTTGAACATATAATACCATAAGCATATTTCTTGTCCCAAGCACTGATTGCCGCACCCACACTCACTTTCTGAGGTCAGAACAGCGATTTAACAATCTCTTTGCCCAGTGGTGATATACTATGTATTTTCCAAAATTAACCAAAATGAGAACCCCTGGGGTACATAACTCAGCTCTCTCCTTCCAACACGTGCATGGCTTCCTTCATCTCCTATTATGCTCTTTGCACCCGTAGTCATGCAAATGGCCCAAGTGAACAGCTGCCTTCTGTGAACCAGATGGTCACATGTGGGAACAGAGATGGGATGGAGACAATAGAAGTAATAGCCTATAAAGTAGGTTAGCACTACTGAAATTCTACTTTCTTCTATTAATACCAAGTGAAAGGTTAATTATTTCCATCCATGTTCACTTAATGGAGAGGATTAATCTCAAAGGCACAGCAAGAAATTTTCAGCAGAATTTTGTGACTGCTTATTCCAATACAGGGCAGAGGCATGATTGAGTGTGTGCTGGAAAGCATGATGGAAAGAGTGAAGAGGCTTATGGAACACTCTGCTGGAGATGCAAGGCTACACTTGTAGGTGTTTGGGAGGAGAGTAAAGAAAGACTGCTCCCATCTTCTTTCTCAGTATTGAATCCCGATGGAACAAAAGACAGTCATTTGGTGACTGGATGCTGTTCGTTTCTGAAATTGAAACTACTTGAAATTAAGATATAAACGTCTTTCCTCTGTGCATGACATGAATCATGTTTAACATCGCTTATTTAAAGATGCTGTGTACACTCATTTTGTAGACACAGTAATATTTACAATCTTCCTAACTTTTGCATACTCATGTGTTTACTTTCCTAAGTCCTTCCTCATAGCACATTATACATATATAACGTCTTCATTTATAAGATCACACTTAATCACATTTCAATATCTATGAAGAGTGAGACATCTTTTCCTTGTGCTGGGCACTTCTGTTTTGCAATTTGCAGACTTACTTGCTAAAGGACTACAGAGTTCATAATGGATGTGTTAGTTGCTCAGTCGTGTCTGACTCTTTCTGACCCCATGAGCTGTAGCCCTCCAGGCTCTTCTGTGGATTTCTCCAGGCAAGAATACTGGAGTGGGTTGCCATTCCCTTCTCTATGAAATCTTCCCAACCCAGGGATTGAACCCAGGTCTCCTGCATTGCGGAGAAGACAATGGCACCCCACTCCAGTACTCTTGCCTGGAAAATCCCATGGATGGAGGAGCCTGGTGGGCTACAGTCCATGAGGTCGCCAAGAGTCAGACATGACTGAGTGACTTCACTTTCACTTTTCACTTTCATGCACTGGAGAAGGAAATGGCAACCCACTCCAGTGTTCTTGCCTGGAGAATCCTAGGGACGGTGGGGCCTGGTGGGCTGCTGACTATGAGGTTGCACAGAGTCGGACACGACTGAAGCGACTTAGCAGCAGCAGCAGCTCCTGCATTGCAGGCAGATTCTTTACCATCTGAGCCACCAAGGAAGCCCATAAATAGTAGTTAAAATTCAGATTGATGTTATTTCATCCACTCCTTCATTAATATAAAAATCAAGGTTGATCTGTTGCCTGGCCCAATATTTTTTACAGAAATATCTAGGGTCCAATTACTTTGGAAATAGTTACACAAAATAAAAAGAATGGCATATTCTGTTGTATATTAATTAGTGTTTAAAAAACGATGAGATGCAGGGAATAAAGAAGCCTATGGCAAAATAAATATTTGGCTGCATTTTTAGCAATCAAAGTATTTTGGTGAAATCTACTGAATAATAAAAGAAAACTATGAAAAAATTTTAAAACGACCAAGAAAATGGTAAGAAGAAAATGACTAGCCCTGATTCTACTACATAAAATATTTTAATTACGTGTTTTTCTTAATATAAAAGTAAAGCATGCTTATTTGTAGACAGTTTGGAAAAGAGCCAAGAACACAATAAAATAAAAATTACCCATTATACTAAAGATAATCCATGTTAACATATTGCAGCATTTTCTCCTAGTCATTTCTTTACATACTAAACATATACAGTTATGGATGTATACTCAAGGTGCCCTATATTTAAAATAGTCCATGTTCCTTTAATAAATTATAACGTTATGCATTATTCTTTTCCTCATAATATTCAAAGTTCTTTTTAAGCACTATTATTAGTCATGGGATGCTGTATGTTTAATTATTTCTCTTCAAAACTCATGTATATTAAAACCGAATTTTGCTGCCACTAATAATGGTGTGATAAAACTTTTTCCTATTTTTGGATTCTTACTAAGTTCTTGTACTCTGATGAGAAGGACAGAAATTTAGCTGGCAACTAATCAGAGTCAGCTTTTTAATTGATTTCATAGAGGGTAGAGGAATCAAGAATTCATTCCTTCAAATATTTTTTAATAACTACTCTTTTTTTAGCCATGGTTCTAATGGGGATACATCAATAGACAAAATGTATAAACATCTGTGTGTGTGTGTGTGTGTGTGTGTGTGTGTGTGTGTGTGTGTGTGAGTGCTTAGTTGTTTAGTTGTGTCTGACTCTTTGTTACCCCACAGACTGCAGCCCACCAGTCTTCTCTGTCCATGGGATTCTCCAGGCAAGAATACTGGAGTGGCTTGCCATTTATTTCTCCAGGGGATCTTCATGACCCAGGGATCAAACCCGGGTCTCCAGCATTGCAGGCAGACTCTTTGCCATCTGAACTATAGGGAGGTCCCCATAAATTTCATGTAACTTGGGTTCCAGCATTCTCATTTATTAAGACAGAGAAAACATAGAAAAAAATGCTTTGTACGGTTTTTTTTCTTTTTTCCTGAGGGGGATGAAGTTGCCTAAAATTCTGCCGTGTACATGTCGGTCTGAGGTGCCAGTGAGGTATCCATGTAGGGATTTACTGGAGGAGCTCAAGGAAAAGTCTGGGCTGGAGATATTGATTTGGGCCTCGTCAGCATACAGGTGAGAGCTAACACCATGGAGGGGATCTAATCAACCAGGGGAAAATGCTGAGAATTACTGATAGGGGAAGACTTACACCTAAGGAACACTGGCATTTTAAAAAGAGGATATGGAAAGAGTACAAAAGCAGTAAAGAAACCTCTTAAGACATAGAGCCATGGAGCCATGGGGAGTACATTGCTTGAGAAAAGAAATAGATAATGATAATCCTTCTCAGAAATCAAAGCAGAGACTTGAAAATGCACCTTGCATTTTGAAAACATGAAGTTCATTACTAACAGGTTCATTACAACCCCATTCTGAGGCTCCACACTTCTTTGATCTCTTATCTCCCTCGTCCCCTTCATCTGAGCTACTCCCTTCTGTGGCCACGCCTTACGATTTGTCATGACTTGTTACTGTGTCACTCCTGAAGCGATAAACTCAAACAGTATACTCTGTGACCGTACACCATTTCTCCCATCTCATGCACTTAAAAGCTTTCAGTGCACTAAACTATTTGCTATTGAGCCCTTCTGTAAATTGATTCCTTTCTTTCTATCTATTATTCTTTTCCATTCCATAGTTCAAAACTCTCCCAAGAAAGTTGAACAACTTAGATCCAGGAAAAGAGGAACATTTTGAAGGCGTTGGTTATGTGACAATGTCCTTCCATGTGTGAATCAATGGACATGCTAGACTCAAAATAAAAGCACAATACCACCTCTTTTTCTAAGATTTTTTTTTTAAAACAGGTGAGAGATGAGTTTTAGCAATCTCCTTAACTGCAAAACACATCAGGAGGCACATCTATGGTTCCACCGTAGAAAATGTAACTACATTTCCAAATTAATTGAACTAAAATTTTAATTAATTAAAAGCCCTCAAGTCTCTCGTAATACCCATTTTAAAAACTTCCACCCATCTGCCTAAAATCGCCGCTTATAAGTCCATTTAGAAATCTCCTAGAGAGAAGATTTGAAAGTATGGAAGCCAGAGTGGTTGGGATAGTTTGAATTCCACTCAAACCCTGAGAAAAGGATTTAAGTGCAAGTGGTTTTTTGGGCTGTGATACCAGGAAATAACAACTGAGGGAAAAGGGGGTGAGGCAGAAAAAGGAAAGCAGCCAGTAAAGGATGTGTTATTATATCAGTGAGCCCATTGGGTAACTGGGACTTGATTCTACTAAGAAACTCAGGGATTCAGCGTAAACCCTGTGACTCAGAGTGGTGCCCCTGTCCCCTTGCCCTCAGGAAGAAGCTAGAGTATTGCATGTGATCATAAAAATCCTCAGATAGCATTGCCCCCGGACGGTAGCGTGCAGGGAAGGGAAGGAAGAGGAGAAACAGACAAAGCCCCAAGAAGGATGTTTGACATCACGCATTACAGTGAGAAGTCAGTCTCTGCTCCAGCCCATCCAGAGATGCCCTAATATGTCCAGCATTTTTATCTCCAAGGTATAGGATTCTGTACAATTGCCTGGGCTTCTATTTGGAGAAAGTACTTTATTTTAAACTACTTGAATTTGAAGAGTTCTAGACTAATGATGTTGTTCTCATTTATGTTAATAAGTAGATCCCCTTTCTGCTGAACTTCATTCAAATAAACTAGTACAGAGACTGCTAGTTTTATCTAACAGTATGACCCCGTAGAAAGAGATGGCTGCACACAAGCAGATCGTTGCATAAGATCTAACATGAGAGTTTGATCTTGTTCTCATAATTCTGTTGTCCTTGCCTGCTACCTTAATCAACATAAGCTAGCTTTATTCCAGCATAGAAATTAATTCCCAAATCCCAATGACTTCACACACCGAAGGGTTATTTTTCAATCACAACCTGTCCATTATGGCATCACTAGTTTCTCTGCTCAACATATTCAAGGCCCCAGGATGAAAAGAGGGTCTATAATCTTATGTAGCTGCACCTTGTTCAAGAGGCAGCTTCTTTTGTCATATGAGGAAGGAAAGAGACTATGAGGAATCACGCATGAGTTTCCTTTGTTTCAGCTCAGAGGTAATGAATCATCTCTGCTCAAGTTAGCCAGACCTTTGACATCGCAGTGCTTAACTGCAAAGCATTGAGGAATGCAAGGAAGCAGAGAGAACATCTGATGATCACAATAGTTTTCACCACACCTGCCTACCAGATAGAAGATGCCTTTACGATCATCCAGGCTGGGGGTGTCCCAGCTGTACATTTTAGGATATCTACTGCTCCCAGCATCCACTAGGAACTCCTGAAGGTGAAACAGTTATTTCCTCCATCCTCCTATATGAGCCAGAAAAGCTTTTTTTCAATATTTTCTCCATCTTGATGTTTCTTATATGATTTTCTTTGAGGAAAGGATTCTGTAGCTTTAAAAATAGTTGGAATATGACAAAGGCAATCCAGCTTGTTTTGTTTTAAAGATAAGAAAAGCCCCAACAATATTGAGTTTCCAAAAAGATGCAACTGGTGAGTGGAAAATCTTGAACCAGAACCTTTCTCAGACACCGTACACTTTGACATTTGACATCGTGCCCTGATGGACTCCTCATTGTTGGGAAAACCTTTTCTCTATGATGTTTGTCAGGAGTATCTGGAAAGATTTAAGCTACAATTAATTTGAGAAAAGAACAATGAAAGGATAAATGAAAGAAAAAAATCACAAGAGACTTGGAAAAAAAAAAAGTTGGCAAAGTGAAAAAGTAAAGTGAGAGAGCTAGAGAGAGGTCTGGGAGGTGTGAAGAGGCCGGGGGCCCAGATGAGAGAGCCGCTCAGTCTAGACTCCAGATGTGAGGCCATGGCTCCAGGGGGTTCAGGACTGGTTGCTGCAAACACTGCTGCCAGCTGACATGGCTGAGCTGCACACCCTTGGATGACTGACAGAGCTGGCTGTGTTTCTGTTCAGTGTTTTGCTTCTTAGTGTGTGACGGTTCAGTCGGCTGGCTGCTCCAAGGCTGTAACACCAGATAATGGGAGACCTTCTTTTAATACTGAAGTCAGCCTTTGGCAAACCCCAAAGAAGGAAAGTCCTTTTAAGTGTCCAAAGGCAGGTTGATACACCATGGACTCTCAGAAGTGCCACCTTCCCAAAAGGAGGTTTTTCTTACCCCAAGAACGGGAAAATGGTGGAGAGACACAGAGTAAATAAAACAAAAAAAGGCTATTGCTTGTTAGCAGCAGGAGAATGGGAAAATGTCCTTGTGCTTCTGGGATTGCATTTCCTCTGGGGGATTTCATTAAATAGTCTTCTAAGTTCTCTCTGAACATTGACACCCCCACAAGCCTATGAACGAAGGATAGGCTTCCTTCATGGCACCACGAAGGAAGGATAAATGAGAAAACCCCTGCAAGCTTATATGATAAAACAGCAAAATATAAGTGTTCGTTTTGTTAAATAAACAAGTTGAATACTTGTAAATGCTCTCTGCGATTGAGCAACCTGCAGAATCTGGCAATGAGTTTAACACATGAAAACTAAGGTGGAAGAGCTCTGAAGACAAGGAATCATTCTAGAGAAAGGAAAATTTGAAAGGGCCAGTCCAAGACTATAATTCAGAAGTGAACAGAATTTGTGTTTCTTATTCTCCCAACACTCTTCCATTCTTTAAGCAAATATTTAATGCCTGCTACATGGTATGGTTAGGGATTTTATGGCAAGGAAAATAATCTTCACCTTTATATACAATATAATGGTGGATGGAGGCAATTAGACAAAGTTTAATACAATAAGGATAAACACAGGGGAAGAGATATAGGTGATGGAGTTGGGAGAGAAATTCAGACCAAGCTTGAAATACCAGAGATATTGGAGGAAGTATATTTTGTTAAGTCCTGACAGCAATGTAAGACAGGGATAGTCAGACAAAGAGGTGGAAAAAGAAAGTTCTAAGAACCACTTGAGATGTGCTTATGAAACTGAAAGTAATGCATTATGACTCTATCACTTATTGCCTATGTGAGCATGAGCGTCTTACATAACCTCTCTGAGCTTCAGTGTCCTTATCTGAAAAATGGAACAGTTACAGGTTGCAAAGACAATTGTTCTTAACATTAAATGTGATAGTTATGTAACTAGCACTTTCAATGTTAAGAACAATTGTGTGTGTGTGTGTGTGTGTGTGTGTGAGAGAGAGAGAGACACCTACTACAGCGCTTACCATGTAGGAGGTAATAAGACGGTAACTGATAAATGATAGAAAATTATAATATTACAGTACAGGACTTGGGAAGGACAACACGAAAGTCAGATTGTTGCCCAAGTTCCTGGCTTTGGAAATTCAATTCTGGACATATTGGAGGCATGTATACAATAGCAGATGTAGTGTCCAGTTGGCTTAATATACATATATCTGGAGTAAAGGTGATCTGGGCTGAAGATGTATTTTTAAATGATCACAAATATGATATAAAAAATAATGTCCCCTACTTCTCCTTTTATTGTTCCATGCTGTTCTTCTGAAAAATTCCTCTTCAGTCCATATTTCTATCATCCATAGCTGTCAACTCCTAAATTATTAGCTAAGGAGTTGTATTATAATAGAAAGGGATTGGAAATGTTAAGAAAACTGAAATTTTTTGAGACTCTATAAGAAACAAAGCACCGGGGGACAAGACTGAAATCTGACAGTCACCTAAGTTTGAACCACTGGGACAGGTTAAACAGGCTACATGGATCGCCATAGGCTATTTTTCTCTCATGTATATAGTATTTTCTGAAAAGAAAATCAGTTCAGTGTAGTCGCTCAGTCATGTTTGACTCTTTGTGACTCCATGGACTGCAGCATGCCAGGCTTCCATGTCCATCACCAACTTCCGAAGTTTACTCAAACTCATGTCTATCGAGTTGGTGATGCCATCCAGCCATCTCATCCTCTGTCGTCCCTTTCTCCTCCCGCCTTCAACCTTTCCCAGCATCAGGGTCTTTTCCAATGCGTCGGTTCTTCACATCAGGTGGCTAAAGTATTGGCGTTTCAGCTTCAGTATCAGTTCTTCCAATGAATATTCAGGACTGATTTCCTTTAGGATGCACTGGTTAGGTCTCCTTGCAGTCCAAGGGACTCTCAAGAGTCTTCTCCAACACCACAGTGCAAAAGCATCAGTTCTGCAGTGCTCAACTTTCTTTATAGTCCAGCTCTCACATCCACACATGACTACTGAAAAACAATAGCTTTGACTAGACGGACCTTTATTGGCAGAGTAATGTCTCTGCTTTATAATATGCTGTCTAGGTTTGTCATAGCTTTTCTTTCAAGGAAGAAGCGTCTTTTAATTTCATGGCTGCAGTCACCATCTACAGTGATTTTGGAGCCCCACAAAATAAAATCTCTCACCATTTCCATTGTTTTGCCATCTATTTGCCATGAAGAGATGGGACCAGATGCCATGATCTTCGTTTTCTGAATGTTGAGTTTTAAGCCAACTTTTCCACTCTCCTCTTTCACTTTCATCAAGAGGCTCTTTAGTTCTTTGCTTTCTGACATAGCAGTGGTGTCATCTACATATCTGAGGTTATTGATATTTCTCTGGCAATCTTGATTCCAGCTTGTGCTTCATCCAGACTGGCATTTTGCATGATGTACTCTGCATATAAGTTAAATAAGCAGGGTGACAATATACAGCCTTGATGTACTCCTTTCCCAATTTGGAATCAGTCTGTTATTCCATGTCCAGTTCTAACTGTTGCTTCTTGACCTGAATACATATTTCTCAGGAGGCAGGTAAGGTGGCCTGGTATTCCCATCTCTTTCAGAATTTTCCACAGTTTGCTGTGATCTGTATAGTCAAAGGCTTTGGTGTAGTCAATAAAGCAGAATTAGATGTTTTCCTGGAACTATTTTGCTTTTTGTATGATCCAGTGGACATTGGTGATCTCTGGTTCCTCTGGCTTTTATAAATCTATCTTGAACATGTGGAAGTTCATGGTTCATGTACTGTTGAAGCCTCCCTTGGATAATTTTAAGCATTACTTTGCTAGTGTGCGAATTGAGTGCAATTGTGTGGTAGTTTGAATATTTTTTGTCATTGCCTTTCTTTGGGATTGGAATGAAAACTGACTTTTTCCAGTCCTGTGGCCACTGCTGAGTTTTCCAAATGTGCTGGCATATTGAGTGCAGCACTTTAACAGCATTGTCTTTTAGGATTTGAAAGAGCTCAAATGGAATTCCATCACCTCCACTAGCTTTGTTCGTAGTAATCCTAGCTAAGGCCCACTTAACTTTGCATTCCAGGATGTCTGGCTCTAAGTGAGTGATCACACCATCATGGTTATCTGGGTTATGAAGATCTTTTTTGTATAGTTCTTCTGCATTCTTGCCACATCTTCTTAATATCTTCTGCTTCTGTTAGGTCCATACGGTTTCTGTCCTTTATCGAGTCCATCTTTGCATGAAATGTTCCCTTGGAATCTCTAATTTTCTTGAAGAGGTATCTAGTCTTTCCCATTCAGTTGTTTTCCTCTATTTCTTTGCACTGATCACTGAGGAAGGTTTTCTTATCTCGCCTAGCTATTCTATGGAACTCTACATTCAAATGGGTATATCTTTTCTTTTCTCCTTTGCCTTTAGCTTCTCAGCTATTTGTAAGGCCTCCTCAGACAACCATTTTGCCTTTTTGCATTTCTTTTTCTTAGGGATGGTCTTGATCACTACCTCTTCTACAATGTCACGAACCTCCGTCCAAAGTTCTTCAGGCATTCTGTCTATCAGATCGAATCCCTTGAATCTATTTGTCACTTCAATTGTATAATCCTAGGGGATTTGATTTAGGTCATACCTGAGTGGTCTAGTGGTTTTCCCTACTTTCTTCAATTTAAGTCTGAATTTGGCAATAAGGAATTCATGACTGAGCCACAGTCAGCTCCCAGTCTTGTTTTTGTTGACTTTATAATGCTTCTCCATCTTTGGCTGCAAAAAATATAATCAATCTGATTTTTGTATTGACCATCTGGTGATGTCCATGTGTAGAGTCTTCTCTTTTATTGTTGGAAGAGGGTGTTTGTTATGACCAGTGCATTCTCTTGGCAAAACTCTGTTAGCCTTTGCTCTACTCATTCTGTATTCCAAGGCCAAATTTGCCTGTTACTCCAGGTATCTCTTGACTTCCTATTTTTGCATTCCAGTCCCCTATGATGAAAAGGACATCTTTTTAGGGTATTAGTTCTAGAAGGTCTTGTTGGTCTTCACAGAACTATTCAGCTTCTTCAGCTTTACTGGTTGGGACATAGACTTGGATTACCATGATACTGAATGATTTGCCTTGGAAATGAACAGAGATCACTCTGTCGTTTTTAAGATTGCACCCAAGTACTGCATTTTGGACTCTTTTGTTGACTATGATGGCTACTCCATTTCTTCTAANTTTTTGCATTCCAGTCCCCTATGATGAAAAGGACATCTTTTTAGGGTATTAGTTCTAGAAGGTCTTGTTGGTCTTCACAGAACTATTCAGCTTCTTCAGCTTTACTGGTTGGGACATAGACTTGGATTACCATGATACTGAATGATTTGCCTTGGAAACGAACAGAGATCACTCTGTCGTTTTTAAGATTGCACCCAAGTACTGCATTTTGGACTCTTTTGTTGACTGTGATGGCTACTCCATTTCTTCTAAGGGATTCTTGCCCACAGTATTAGATATAATAATGGTCATCTGAGTTAAATTTACCCATTCCAGTCCATTTTTTTTCACTGATTCCTAAAATGTCAGTGTTCACTCTTGCCATCTCCTGTTTGACCACTTCCAATTTACTTTGATTCACGCACCTAACATTCCAAGTTCCTAAGAATATTGTTCTTACAGCATCAGACTTTACTTCTATCACCAGTCACATCCACAACTGGGTGTTGTTTTTGCTTTGGTTCCGTCTCTTCATTCTTCTCTTTTCTATCAGCCTATTGGGCACATACGACCTAGGGAGTTCATCTTTCAGTGTCCTATCTTTTTGCCTTTTCATACTGTTCATGGGGTTCTTAAGGCAAAAATGCTGAAGTGGCTTGCCGTTACCTTCTCCAGTGGACCACGTTTTGTCAGAACTCTCCACCATGAGCCGTCCATCTTGGGTGGCCCTACATANCTAGGGAGTTCATCTTTCAGTGTCCTATCTTTTTGCCTTTTCATACTGTTCATGGGGTTCTTAAGGCAAAAATGCTGAAGTGGCTTGCCGTTACCTTCTCCAGTGGACCACGTTTTGTCAGAACTCTCCACCATGAGCCGTCCATCTTGGGTGGCCCTACATAGCATGGCTCACAGTTTTTTTGAGTTAGACAAGGCCTTGGTCCATGTGATCAGTTTGACTGGTTTTCTGTGATTCTGTTTTTCATTTTGTCTGTCCTCTGAGGGGTAAGGTTAAGAAGAGGTTTCTGGAAGCTTCCTGATAGGAGAGACTGACTGTGGGGGAAACTGGGTCTTGTTCTAATGGGTGGGGCCATGTTCAGTAAATCTTTAACCCAGTTTTCTGTTGATGGGCAGGGCTGTGTTCCCTTCCTGTTGTTTGACCTGAGACCAAACTGTGGTGGAGGTCATGAAGATAATGGCGACCTCCTTCAAAAGGTCCCCTGCATGTATGGACACACTCAGTGCCCCTGACCCTGAGCCAGGCCACCGCTGACCCATGTCTGCTGGTGACTCCTGGACACTCATAGGCAAGTCTGGGTAAGTCCCTTGTGGGGTCACTGCTCCTTTCTCCTGGGTCCTGGCTCACACAAGGTTCTGTTTGTACCCTCCAAGATTCTGTTTCCCCAGTTCTGTGTAAGTTCTGGCGGCTCTGTGGTGGGGTTAGTGGCAACCTCCTCCAAAAGGGCTTATGTCATACCCAGGTGTGCTGCACCGAGAGCCCCTTCCCCTGCAGCAAGCCACTGCTGACCTGTACCTTCACAGGAGACACAAACACTCAAAGGAAGGTCTGGCCCAGTCTCTGTGGGGTCTCTGCATCCTGGTGCACACAAGGTTTTGTTTGAGCCCTCAGACCATCTCTGGCAGGTATGGAATTTGATTACAAACATGATTTCACCCCTCCTATGGTAAAGCGTCTGTCTACAATGTGGGAGACCTGGGTTCAATCCCTGGGTCGGGAAGTTCCCTGGAGAAGGAAATGGCAACCCATTCCAGTACTCTTGCCTAGAAAATCCCATGGACAGAGGAGCCTGGTGTCCATGGGGTCACAAAGAGTTGGACATGACTGAGCAACTTCACCATCTTGCTGGGGCTTCTCCTTTGCCCTTGGACGTGGGATATCTTTTTTGGTGGGATCCAACATTCTCCTGTCTATGGTTGTTCAGCAACAAGTTGTAATTTTGGAGTTCTCACAGGAGAAGATGAATGCAGGTCCTTCTACTCTGCCATGTTGATTACATCTGGAGGGCATGCGGTTATATCTGGTGGGTATGGGGTTTGATTATAAACATGATTTTGCCCCTCCTACCATCTTTCTTGGGCTTCTCTTTTGCCCTTGGTCGTGGGGCATCTTTTTGGTGGAATTCAACATTCTCCTGTCGGTGGTTGTTCAGCCACGAGTTGTAATTTTGGAGTTCTTGCAGAAAATGAGTGAATGTCTTTCTACTCCATGTGAAAAGAAAATGGTGGTGGGTTAACATGAGGCAGCAGACATATTTGCTGAAGTGGATACTTAAGATTTTCTTGACATTCCCTTCTACCCTGTAAATCAAATTAGCTATAAATCATCATCAATGTAGCAAATCTGCTTGCCCCCTTCTTTCTGTTTTTCATTTCAAATTAATATCAGATGAAACAATTAATGCCTTTCAGAGCATTTTCCAGATCAAAAACAGACACACAATCACATGAAAAATTTGGCATTTAAGAGGAAAATAACAACTTTATTTAACATAAAACTTATTGAAAAATTCAAAGCCTGCCAACTGGGAAAGAAATTAAGGTTAGGTTTCTGAGAAATCTCTCTGATCATCAATAGGAGGGAAGAGCAGGGAGCTTGGCTGTGGTTCTCTAGCTGTTGTCAATGTGAAATCCTTGTTTAGTGAGGATATGAACTGTTCCAGCTATTATCTCCTTCCCTCCCACTGAATATAAAACTCTATCAAGCCTCTACTCTAGGATTAAATTATCATCCTAGTATAGCTTCTTTTCTGTTGCTTTCTATGACATCTGAACTTTCAGAGCACCAATTTCTGTTCTGCAATCCACCTTCCTCTAGGCCCTGAATTCTCTGTCCTTGATGTTGGGTCAGCAGTAGCAAGTAAAAGCTCAGGCTTAGAGGGGGGGAAATTTTTTCTTTTTTTCTTAGATAGGGCAGAAGTGAGAGATGCAAGGTCCTTGAAGACTATTTAATTAATAAACGTCTTTTCTTCATAAATCTGATATGTAGCCAACACTCTAAGTGAACTTCTCCACTGTTCACAAAGTAACACTTATATTGCCGCTACAGCTGCTATTTCTGCTTTAAAAAGCATGAGATTTTGTGTCAGAAAAGTGAAACATATATCCTGGTTCTATATTTAATACCTGCTTGAAATTGGGCAAGTCTTTATCAACACTCTGAAATTCAGTTCTCCTCTCTAAAAGAATGAAGAGCCAGGTTTTCTTTCTGTATCATTTTATTCATGCCTCTATTTCTGAAATTCTCACCTTTAGCTGTCATCATTACTTGCATAGAACTTAGACCATGGACTGCATCTTAGTCACTCCTGTATTCCCAGGATTTAAAACACTGTGAGACTTTCTAAAAGGAATTTTAAATATCCCTGCCTCACAAAGTTGTCAGATACATTGAAAGCAAGCTCAGTTGCTGGAATGTGCTCCTGCTTTCTCCTTCAAACACTTAGAAATATAGGATATAAAACAATGATGCTTTTAGTATAACAGAACTCAAAATAGAGGAAAGGGAAAATCCGTAAGCTGTTAAATAAGGAAGTCAAAGCCAGAGTTTCAAATTTGGCTGATGCTAAGGACACCTAGGGGCTTCTCCGATAGCTCAGTTGGTAAGGAAGCTGCCTGCAATGCAGGAGACCCTGGTTCGATTCCTGGGTCAAGAAGATCCCCTGGAGAAAGGACAGGCTAACCACTCCAGTATTCTGGCCTGGAGAATTCCATGGACTGTATAGTCCATGGGGTCGCGAAGAGTTGGACACAACTGAGGGACTAACCACAGCAAACGGGCTTTCACTCACTCAAAGACACCTAAGGGCCATTAGATGAAAATATATACACCAAGTTCAGTTCAGTTCAGTCACTCAGACATGTCCAACTCTTTGCGACCCCATGAATCGCAGCATGCCAGGCCTCCCTGTTCATTACCATCTCTCGGAGTTCACTCAGACTCACGTCCATCGAGTTCGTGATGCCATCCAGCCATCTCATCCATGGTAAAAAGCATTATAATGCCCAGGTTGGAGAAAGTAAATGTGGCCTTGAACTCATGAAAGGTGAAGACTTAAATTGAAATCTCTACATGAAGATGAGCTTCTTGAAGTGTTACTCCCTGTATATGGAAACGAGATTAGAAAAATGTCTACTTTGAGATTGTAGTGCAAAAGGGGGTCTGAATTTCTACTACAAATTCAAGAGTCACAAATGATAAATTAATGCATAAATACTGGTCTTAAAGTGAAGATATCTCAGACACTGTAAGAGAAAAAAACTCTTTTATGAGGACACAACCCAGGGTGAATGAGGCTACCACAGAAAAACAAGCTCCACAGAAGATAAGTATTAAAAAAAAACAGTCACTCAACAAAATAGTCAGCCATGAAAAAGAGCCAGCAAAACATAAAGGAAAATTAGAACTTCTTATAACAGAAGATCTAAAATACATAACACAATACGTACACTGAACATGATAAAGAGACCAAAGACAATATAAAAAGCATAATAAAAATATGATACCACAGGGAAAGCAGATTTGTAAAATGTCCAAGTAGAAGTATTAATCATTGAAGTACAGAAATAAGAGAAAACAAAAAATAAAGAAATTAATTAAAAAATAAAGAAAAAAGGAAGGGAGGGGGAGAGGAAGAAAGAGTGAAGATTTAAGTTTGGTCAATCAACTTAAGGCAAGAAAGAAGACAAGTAAAGGGAAGGAAAACATAGTAGCAGGAAAAAAGATTCCAAATATATATGTAATCTCAATAAAAGTAAAGAGATTTAAATTGCTTCTTCTTTTTCTCTCAGTGGTCAAACTATAGAATAAAATTTAGCTATATGTTATTTATGAGATACCTAAAATGTAAGTACACAAAAGGCTGGAAAATTAAAGGATGAGAAATATATCTGAGAAAATATTGTTAAAAAATAAAGCTTGTTTTTAGCTACGGTAATAGCAGATAAAATAGAATTACAGGGAAAAGTTATTAAAGACAAAAAGACCCACTAAGGACAAAGAGGATTATTATAATAAGAGAAGGAAATTGTAAGATTTACACAGCCACATTAAATTATTTTGGCACATAATTATATATTATATAAACATGTAGACTGACAAAATTGCAATAAGAAGCCAAAAAAACAAAGTTAAAAATGTTGACCAAACTCACAGAAACCAAATCACCAAGCAAATGAAACTTCTAAATTCTTAGAAAAAGCATATAAAAGAAAAAAGCCAGAATATATAAAATTTCAACAACAAAATTAACAAACTATATCTAATAGACTTATATTGAACTCTGCAATCAAAAGTTAGGGACTATATGATCTTACCCACCACACACAGAACATTTTTAAGTTGACCATCTATTGAGTCACAAGACTCAATAAACAGCAATGAAAAATTATACAAGAAAAGCAATGTTTTCCATTTAAAGCAAGAAAACTAGTATTCAGTTATGAAAGATAAAGTTACAAATTTGAAAATATAGAAATTCACTTTTAAATAATCCTTGGGTCAAACAAGTGGTAATTGAACATGCGAAGTATTTAGAACTAAACAATGAAATATCACATAGCCAAATTTTGGAATAGGGCCTCCCAGATGGTGCAGTGGTAAAGAATCCACCTGCCAATGCAAGAGATTTGAGCCCTAGGTCGAGAAGATCCTCTGGGGTAGGCAACGGAAACCCACTGACTGAATACACACAAGCACACGCTTTGTAATGCTGCTAAACTACTGCTGCTGCTGCTGCTAAGTCACTTCAGTCATGTCCGACTCTGTGTGACCCCATAGACGGCAGCCCACCAGGCTCCCCCATCCCTGGGATTTTCCAGGCAAGAATACTGGAGTGGGTTGCCATTTCCTTCTCCAATGCATGAAAGAGAAAAGTGGAAGTGAAGTCGCTCAGTCTGTAAATGGGTTCCAATGCCCTCTGGCTTCATGATGGAGCCACAGCAGCGGACCAGACTGAGTTAGGAAACTGAAGTTAGGAGATTATTCTCCTGGCATTCAGCTGGAGAGGTAGCCTGGCTCTGCTTCTGTCAAAAGGGGAGATTCTCCTTGACTCTCTCTCCTGCTGGGTCCCAGGAAGTGCTCACTCCCCTCATCTCTATGGGAGGGAGGTTAAATACCCAGCTGCTATTAGTCCTGGGTAACTCTGCTATCTCTTGTGGTTTCCCCTCTACCCATATCCTTGTAAACAGTCCTGTTGTAAATAAGCCCTCCTCAAATTATACTGTTTGGAGAGTGCCATCTGTTTCCTGTTGGGACCATGACTGAATCAGTGTCATGGATTTAATTTAGAAGGCCTGTCGCACTCTTGGAGACAGGGAGAAAGAAGAGGAAGGACAGAAATGGTATTGCTCTGTGGATGTAACTATAATCTGGACATTGGTACCAACCGAACCTGGCAGATACACCATGACTGTCCTTTCTTTCCCAGGGCACATTTATGGATTCTTCAAAAGCTCCTCAGCCCCAGAGATATCTCACTTATAGTTACCTTGGCATGAGCATGGCATCTCTTCTGCTGGCCACCGTTTGGCCAGCTCTAACTCCCCCAGTCAATGGTGTGCTTCTGACAGGTGGACAGCACCTCTGTTCTTCAGGTGAATAGCGAGAAAGGGGAGAAGGCATAGCTGGATGGGTGACGCAGCTGTAATTCAGCTGAATGGGTAAGACTTTATTTCTATCATTTTAAAAATCTTTGTCAACCGAATTTAAAATTAATACTTACCTGTGTTAATAATCAGTTCAGTTCAGTCGCTCTGTCGTGTCTGACTCTTTGCGACCCCATGGATGACAACATGCCAGGCTTCCATGTCCATCACCAACTTTTGGAGTTTACTCAAACTCATGTCCATCAAGTTGGCGATGCCATCCAGCCATCTCACCCTCTGTCGTCCCCTTCTCTTCCCGCCTTCTATCTTTCCCAGCATCAGGGTCTTTTCTAATGAGTCAGTTCTTCGCATCAGGTGGCCAAAGTATTGGAGCTTCAACATCAGTCCTTCCAGTGAATATTCAGGACTGATTTCCTTTAGGATGGACTGGTTGGATCTCTTTGCAGTCCTCTTAAGAGTCTTCTGGAGAAGGCAATGGCACCCTACTCCAGTACTCTTGCCTGGAAAACTCCATAGATGGAGGAGCCTGGTAGGCTGCAGTCCATGGGATCGTGAAGAGTCGGACACGACTGAGAGACTTCACTTTCACTTTTCACTTTCATGCATTGGAGAAGGAAATGGCAACCCACTCCAGTGTTCGTGCCTGGAGAATCCCAGGGACGGGGGAGCCTTGTGGACTGCTGTCTATGGGGTCACACAGAGTNGTAAAATGTCCAAGTAGAAGTATTAATCATTGAAGTACAGAAATAAGAGAAAACAAAAAATAAAGAAATTAATTAAAAAATAAAGAAAAAAGGAAGGGAGGGGGAGAGGAAGAAAGAGTGAAGATTTAAGTTTGGTCAATCAACTTAAGGCAAGAAAGAAGACAAGTAAAGGGAAGGAAAACATAGTAGCAGGAAAAAAGATTCCAAATATATATGTAATCTCAATAAAAGTAAAGAGATTTAAATTGCTTCTTCTTTTTCTCTCAGTGGTCAAACTATAGAATAAAATTTAGCTATATGTTATTTATGAGATACCTAAAATGTAAGTACACAAAAGGCTGGAAAATTAAAGGATGAGAAATATATCTGAGAAAATATTGTTAAAAAATAAAGCTTGTTTTTAGCTACGGTAATAGCAGATAAAATAGAATTACAGGGAAAAGTTATTAAAGACAAAAAGACCCACTAAGGACAAAGAGGATTATTATAATAAGAGAAGGAAATTGTAAGATTTACACAGCCACATTAAATTATTTTGGCACATAATTATATATTATATAAACATGTAGACTGACAAAATTGCAATAAGAAGCCAAAAAAACAAAGTTAAAAATGTTGACCAAACTCACAGAAACCAAATCACCAAGCAAATGAAACTTCTAAATTCTTAGAAAAAGCATATAAAAGAAAAAAGCCAGAATATATAAAATTTCAACAACAAAATTAACAAACTATATCTAATAGACTTATATTGAACTCTGCAATCAAAAGTTAGGGACTATATGATCTTACCCACCACACACAGAACATTTTTAAGTTGACCATCTATTGAGTCACAAGACTCAATAAACAGCAATGAAAAATTATACAAGAAAAGCAATGTTTTCCATTTAAAGCAAGAAAACTAGTATTCAGTTATGAAAGATAAAGTTACAAATTTGAAAATATAGAAATTCACTTTTAAATAATCCTTGGGTCAAACAAGTGGTAATTGAACATGCGAAGTATTTAGAACTAAACAATGAAATATCACATAGCCAAATTTTGGAATAGGGCCTCCCAGATGGTGCAGTGGTAAAGAATCCACCTGCCAATGCAAGAGATTTGAGCCCTAGGTCGAGAAGATCCTCTGGGGTAGGCAACGGAAACCCACTGACTGAACCCACAAGCACACGCTTTGTAATGCTGCTAAACTACTGCTGCTGCTGCTGCTAAGTCACTTCAGTCATGTCCGACTCTGTGTGACCCCATAGACGGCAGCCCACCAGGCTCCCCCATCCCTGGGATTTTCCAGGCAAGAATACTGGAGTGGGTTGCCATTTCCTTCTCCAATGCATGAAAGAGAAAAGTGGAAGTGAAGTCGCTCAGTCTGTAAATGGGTTCCAATGCCCTCTGGCTTCATGATGGAGCCACAGCAGCGGACCAGACTGAGTTAGGAAACTGAAGTTAGGAGATTATTCTCCTGGCATTCAGCTGGAGAGGTAGCCTGGCTCTGCTCCTGTCAAAAGGGGAGATTCTCCTTGACTCTCTCTCCTGCTGGGTCCCAGGAAGTGCTCACTCCCCTCATCTCTATGGGATGGAGGTTAAATACCCAGCTGCTATTAGTCCTGGGTAACTCTGCTATCTCTTGTGGTTTCCCCTCTACCCATATCCTTGTAAACAGTCCTGTTGTAAATAAGCCCTCCTCAAATTATACTGTTTGGAGAGTGCCATCTGTTTCCTGTTGGGACCATGACTGAATCAGTGTCATGGATTTAATTTAGAAGGCCTGTCGCACTCTTGGAGACAGGGAGAAAGAAGAGGAAGGACAGAAATGGTATTGCTCTGTGGATGTAACTATAATCTGGACATTGGTACCAACCGAACCTGGCAGATACACCATGACTGTCCTTTCTTTCCCAGGGCACATTTATGGATTCTTCAAAAGCTCCTCAGCCCCAGAGATATCTCACTTATAGTTACCTTGGCATGAGCATGGCATCTCTTCTGCTGGCCACCGTTTGGCCAGCTCTAACTCCCCCAGTCAATGGTGTGCTTCTGACAGGTGGACAGCACCTCTGTTCTTCAGGTGAATAGCGAGAAAGGGGAGAAGGCATAGCTGGATGGGTGACGCAGCTGTAATTCAGCTGAATGGGTAAGACTTTATTTCTATCATTTTAAAAATCTTTGTCAACCGAATTTAAAATTAATACTTACCTGTGTTAATAATCAGTTCAGTTCAGTCGCTCTGTCGTGTCTGACTCTTTGCGACCCCATGGATGGCAACATGCCAGGCTTCCATGTCCATCACCAACTTTTGGAGTTTACTCAAACTCATGTCCATCAAGTTGGCGATGCCATCCAGCCATCTCACCCTCTGTCGTCCCCTTCTCTTCCCGCCTTCAATCTTTCCCAGCATCAGGGTCTTTTCTAATGAGTCAGTTCTTCGCATCAGGTGGCCAAAGTATTGGAGCTTCAACATCAGTCCTTCCAGTGAATATTCAGGACTGATTTCCTTTAGGATGGACTGGTTGGATCTCTTTGCAGTCCTCTTAAGAGTCTTCTGGAGAAGGCAATGGCACCCTACTCCAGTACTCTTGCCTGGAAAACTCCATAGATGGAGGAGCCTGGTAGGCTGCAGTCCATGGGATCGTGAAGAGTCGGACACGACTGAGAGACTTCACTTTCACTTTTCACTTTCATGCATTGGAGAAGGAAATGGCAACCCACTCCAGTGTTCGTGCCTGGAGAATCCCAGGGACGGGGGAGCCTNGGTTAGGTCTCCTTGCAGTCCAAGGGACTCTCAAGAGTCTTCTCCAACACCACAGTGCAAAAGCATCAGTTCTGCAGTGCTCAACTTTCTTTATAGTCCAGCTCTCACATCCACACATGACTACTGAAAAACAATAGCTTTGACTAGACGGACCTTTATTGGCAGAGTAATGTCTCTGCTTTATAATATGCTGTCTAGGTTTGTCATAGCTTTTCTTTCAAGGAAGAAGCGTCTTTTAATTTCATGGCTGCAGTCACCATCTACAGTGATTTTGGAGCCCCACAAAATAAAATCTCTCACCATTTCCATTGTTTTGCCATCTATTTGCCATGAAGAGATGGGACCAGATGCCATGATCTTCGTTTTCTGAATGTTGAGTTTTAAGCCAACTTTTCCACTCTCCTCTTTCACTTTCATCAAGAGGCTCTTTAGTTCTTCTTTGCTTTCTGACATAACAGTGGTGTCATCTACATATCTGAGGTTATTGATATTTCTCTGGCAATCTTGATTCCAGCTTGTGCTTCATCCAGACTGGCATTTTGCATGATGTACTCTGCATATAAGTTAAATAAGCAGGGTGACAATATACAGCCTTGATGTACTCCTTTCCCAATTTGGAATCAGTCTGTTATTCCATGTCCAGTTCTAACTGTTGCTTCTTGACCTGAATACATATTTCTCAGGAGGCAGGTAAGGTGGCCTGGTATTCCCATCTCTTTCAGAATTTTCCACAGTTTGCTGTGATCTGTATAGTCAAAGGCTTTGGTGTAGTCAATAAAGCAGAATTAGATGTTTTCCTGGAACTATTTTGCTTTTTGTATGATCCAGTGGACATTGGTGATCTCTGGTTCCTCTGGCTTTTATAAATCTATCTTGAACATGTGGAAGTTCATGGTTCATGTACTGTTGAAGCCTCCCTTGGATAATTTTAAGCATTACTTTGCTAGTGTGCGAATTGAGTGCAATTGTGTGGTAGTTTGAATATTTTTTGTCATTGCCTTTCTTTGGGATTGGAATGAAAACTGACTTTTTCCAGTCCTGTGGCCACTGCTGAGTTTTCCAAATGTGCTGGCATATTGAGTGCAGCACTTTAACAGCATTGTCTTTTAGGATTTGAAAGAGCTCAAATGGAATTCCATCACCTCCACTAGCTTTGTTCGTAGTAATCCTAGCTAAGGCCCACTTAACTTTGCATTCCAGGATGTCTGGCTCTAAGTGAGTGATCACACCATCATGGTTATCTGGGTTATGAAGATCTTTTTTGTATAGTTCTTCTGCATTCTTGCCACATCTTCTTAATATCTTCTGCTTCTGTTAGGTCCATACGGTTTCTGTCCTTTATCGAGTCCATCTTTGCATGAAATGTTCCCTTGGAATCTCTAATTTTCTTGAAGAGGTATCTAGTCTTTCCCATTCAGTTGTTTTCCTCTATTTCTTTGCACTGATCACTGAGGAAGGTTTTCTTATCTCGCCTAGCTATTCTATGGAACTCTACATTCAAATGGGTATATCTTTTCTTTTCTCCTTTGCCTTTAGCTTCTCAGCTATTTGTAAGGCCTCCTCAGACAACCATTTTGCCTTTTTGCATTTCTTTTTCTTAGGGATGGTCTTGATCACTACCTCTTCTACAATGTCACGAACCTCCGTCCAAAGTTCTTCAGGCATTCTGTCTATCAGATCGAATCCCTTGAATCTATTTGTCACTTCAATTGTATAATCCTAGGGGATTTGATTTAGGTCATACCTGAATGGTCTAGTGGTTTTCCCTACTTTCTTCAATTTAAGTCTGAATTTGGCAATAAGGAATTCATGACTGAGCCACAGTCAGCTCCCAGTCTTGTTTTTGTTGACTTTATAATGCTTCTCCATCTTTGGCTGCAAAAAATATAATCAATCTGATTTTTGTATTGACCATCTGGTGATGTCCATGTGTAGAGTCTTCTCTTTTATTGTTGGAAGAGGGTGTTTGTTATGACCAGTGCATTCTCTTGGCAAAACTCTGTTAGCCTTTGCTCTACTCATTCTGTATTCCAAGGCCAAATTTGCCTGTTACTCCAGGTATCTCTTGACTTCCTATTTTTGCATTCCAGTCCCCTATGATGAAAAGGACATCTTTTTAGGGTATTAGTTCTAGAAGGTCTTGTTGGTCTTCACAGAACTATTCAGCTTCTTCAGCTTTACTGGTTGGGACATAGACTTGGATTACCATGATACTGAATGATTTGCCTTGGAAATGAACAGAGATCACTCTGTCGTTTTTAAGATTGCACCCAAGTACTGCATTTTGGACTCTTTTGTTGACTATGATGGCTACTCCATTTCTTCTAAGGGATTCTTGCCCACAGTAGTAGATATAATAATGGTCATCTGAGTTAAATTTACCCATTCCAGTCCATTTTTTTTCACTGATTCCTAAAATGTCAGTGTTCACTCTTGCCATCTCCTGTTTGACCACTTCCAATTTACTTTGATTCACGCACCTAACATTCCAAGTTCCTAAGAATATTGTTCTTACAGCATCAGACTTTACTTCTATCACCAGTCACATCCACAACTGGGTGTTGTTTTTGCTTTGGTTCCGTCTCTTCATTCTTCTCTTTTCTATCAGCCTATTGGGCACATACGACCTAGGGAGTTCATCTTTCAGTGTCCTATCTTTTTGCCTTTTCATACTGTTCATGGGGTTCTTAAGGCAAAAATGCTGAAGTGGCTTGCCGTTACCTTCTCCAGTGGACCACGTTTTGTCAGAACTCTCCACCATGAGCCGTCCATCTTGGGTGGCCCTACATAGCATGGCTCACAGTTTTGTTGAGTTAGACAAGGCCTTGGTCCATGTGATCAGTTTGACTGGTTTTCTGTGATTCTGTTTTTCATTTTGTCTGTCCTCTGAGGGGTAAGGTTAAGAAGAGGTTTCTGGAAGCTTCCTGATAGGAGAGACTGACTGTGGGGGAAACTGGGTCTTGTTCTAATGGGTGGGGCCATGTTCAGTAAATCTTTAACCCAGTTTTCTGTTGATGGGCAGGGCTGTGTTCCCTTCCTGTTGTTTGACCTGAGACCAAACTGTGGTGGAGGTCATGAAGATAATGGCGACCTCCTTCAAAAGGTCCCCTGCATGTATGGACACACTCAGTGCCCCTGACCCTGAGCCAGGCCACCGCTGACCCATGTCTGCTGGTGACTCCTGGACACTCATAGGCAAGTCTGGGTAAGTCCCTTGTGGGGTCACTGCTCCTTTCTCCTGGGTCCTGGCTCACACAAGGTTCTGTTTGTACCCTCCAAGATTCTGTTTCCCCAGTTCTGTGTAAGTTCTGGCGGCTCTGTGGTGGGGTTAGTGGCAACCTCCTCCAAAAGGGCTTATGTCATACCCAGGTGTGCTGCACCGAGAGCCCCTTCCCCTGCAGCAAGCCACTGCTGACCTGTACCTTCACAGGAGACACAAACACTCAAAGGAAGGTCTGGCCCAGTCTCTGTGGGGTCTCTGCATCCTGGTGCACACAAGGTTTTGTTTGAGCCCTCAGACCATCTCTGGCAGGTATGGAATTTGATTACAAACATGATTTCACCCCTCCTATGGTAAAGCGTCTGTCTACAATGTGGGAGACCTGGGTTCAATCCCTGGGTCGGGAAGTTCCCTGGAGAAGGAAATGGCAACCCACTCCAGTACTCTTGCCTAGAAAATCCCATGGACAGAGGAGCCTGGTGTCCATGGGGTCACAAAGAGTTGGACATGACTGAGCAACTTCACCATCTTGCTGGGGCTTCTCCTTTGCCCTTGGGCGTGGGATATCTTTTTTGGTGGGATCCAACATTCTCCTGTCTATGGTTGTTCAGCAACAAGTTGTAATTTTGGAGTTCTCACAGGAGAAGATGAATGCAGGTCCTTCTACTCTGCCATGTTGATTACATCTGGAGGGCATGCGGTTATATCTGGTGGGTATGGGGTTTGATTATAAACATGATTTTGCCCCTCCTACCATCTTTCTTGGGCTTCTCTTTTGCCCTTGGTCGTGGGGCATCTTTTTGGTGGAATTCAACATTCTCCTGTCGGTGGTTGTTCAGCCACGAGTTGTAATTTTGGAGTTCTTGCAGAAAATGAGTGAATGTCTTTCTACTCCATGTGAAAAGAAAATGGTGGTGGGTTAACATGAGGCAGCAGACATATTTGCTGAAGTGGATACTTAAGATTTTCTTGACATTCCCTTCTACCCTGTAAATCAAATTAGCTATAAATCATCATCAATGTAGCAAATCTGCTTGCCCCCTTCTTTCTGTTTTTCATTTCAAATTAATATCAGATGAAACAATTAATGCCTTTCAGAGCATTTTCCAGATCAAAAACAGACACACAATCACATGAAAAATTTGGCATTTAAGAGGAAAATAACAACTTTATTTAACATAAAACTTATTGAAAAATTCAAAGCCTGCCAACTGGGAAAGAAATTAAGGTTAGGTTTCTGAGAAATCTCTCTGATCATCAATAGGAGGGAATAGCAGGGAGCTTGGCTGTGGTTCTCTAGCTGTTGTCAATGTGAAATCCTTGTTTAGTGAGGATATGAACTGTTCCAGCTATTATCTCCTTCCCTCCCACTGAATATAAAACTCTATCAAGCCTCTACTCTAGGATTAAATTATCATCCTAGTATAGCTTCTTTTCTGTTGCTTTCTATGACATCTGAACTTTCAGAGCACCAATTTCTGTTCTGCAATCCACCTTCCTCTAGGCCCTGAATTCTCTGTCCTTGATGTTGGGTCAGCAGTAGCAAGTAAAAGCTCAGGCTTAGAGGGGGGAAATTTTTTTCTTTTTTTCTTAAATAGGGCAGAAGTGAGAGATGCAAGGTCCTTGAAGACTATTTAATTAATAAACGTCTTTTCTTCATAAATCTGATATGTAGCCAACACTCTAAGTGAACTTCTCCACTGTTCACAAAGTAACACTTATATTGCCGCTACAGCTGCTATTTCTGCTTTAAAAAGCATGAGATTTTGTGTCAGAAAAGTGAAACATATATCCTGGTTCTATATTTAATACCTGCTTGAAATTGGGCAAGTCTTTATCAACACTCTGAAATTCAGTTCTCCTCTCTAAAAGAATGAAGAGCCAGGTTTTCTTTCTGTATCATTTTATTCATGCCTCTATTTCTGAAATTCTCACCTTTAGCTGTCATCATTACTTGCATAGAACTTAGACCATGGACTGCATCTTAGTCACTCCTGTATTCCCAGGATTTAAAACACTGTGAGACTTTCTAAAAGGAATTTTAAATATCCCTGCCTCACAAAGTTGTCAGATACATTGAAAGCAAGCTCAGTTGCTGGAATGTGCTCCTGCTTTCTCCTTCAAACACTTAGAAATATAGGATATAAAACAATGATGCTTTTAGTATAACAGAACTCAAAATAGAGGAAAGGGAAAATCCGTAAGCTGTTAAATAAGGAAGTCAAAGCCAGAGTTTCAAATTTGGCTGATGCTAAGGACACCTAGGGGCTTCTCCGATAGCTCAGTTGGTAAGGAAGCTGCCTGCAATGCAGGAGACCCTGGTTCGATTCCTGGGTCAAGAAGATCCCCTGGAGAAAGGACAGGCTAACCACTCCAGTATTCTGGCCTGGAGAATTCCATGGACTGTATAGTCCATGGGGTCGCGAAGAGTTGGACACAACTGAGGGACTAACCACAGCAAACGGGCTTTCACTCACTCAAAGACACCTAAGGGCCATTAGATGAAAATATATACACCAAGTTCAGTTCAGTTCAGTCACTCAGACATGTCCAACTCTTTGCGACCCCATGAATCGCAGCATGCCAGGCCTCCCTGTTCATTACCATCTCTCGGAGTTCACTCAGACTCACGTCCATCGAGTTCGTGATGCCATCCAGCCATCTCATCCATGGTAAAAAGCATTATAATGCCCAGGTTGGAGAAAGTAAATGTGGCCTTGAACTCATGAAAGGTGAAGACTTAAATTGAAATCTCTACATGAAGATGAGCTTCTTGAAGTGTTACTCCCTGTATATGGAAACGAGATTAGAAAAATGTCTACTTTGAGATTGTAGTGCAAAAGGGGGTCTGAATTTCTACTACAAATTCAAGAGTCACAAATGATAAATTAATGCATAAATACTGGTCTTAAAGTGAAGATATCTCAGACACTGTAAGAGAAAAAAACTCTTTTATGAGGACACAACCCAGGGTGAATGAGGCTACCACAGAAAAACAAGCTCCACAGAAGATAAGTATTAAAAAAAAACAGTCACTCAACAAAATAGTCAGCCATGAAAAAGAGCCAGCAAAACATAAAGGAAAATTAGAACTTCTTATAACAGAAGATCTAAAATACATAACACAATACGTACACTGAACATGATAAAGAGACCAAAGACAATATAAAAAGCATAATAAAAATATGATACCACAGGGAAAGCAGATTTGTAAAATGTCCAAGTAGAAGTATTAATCATTGAAGTACAGAAATAAGAGAAAACAAAAAATAAAGAAATTAATTAAAAAATAAAGAAAAAAGGAAGGGAGGGGGAGAGGAAGAAAGAGTGAAGATTTAAGTTTGGTCAATCAACTTAAGGCAAGAAAGAAGACAAGTAAAGGGAAGGAAAACATAGTAGCAGGAAAAAAGATTCCAAATATATATGTAATCTCAATAAAAGTAAAGAGATTTAAATTGCTTCTTCTTTTTCTCTCAGTGGTCAAACTATAGAATAAAATTTAGCTATATGTTATTTATGAGATACCTAAAATGTAAGTACACAAAAGGCTGGAAAATTAAAGGATGAGAAATATATCTGAGAAAATATTGTTAAAAAATAAAGCTTGTTTTTAGCTACGGTAATAGCAGATAAAATAGAATTACAGGGAAAAGTTATTAAAGACAAAAAGACCCACTAAGGACAAAGAGGATTATTATAATAAGAGAAGGAAATTGTAAGATTTACACAGCCACATTAAATTATTTTGGCACATAATTATATATTATATAAACATGTAGACTGACAAAATTGCAATAAGAAGCCAAAAAAACAAAGTTAAAAATGTTGACCAAACTCACAGAAACCAAATCACCAAGCAAATGAAACTTCTAAATTCTTAGAAAAAGCATATAAAAGAAAAAAGCCAGAATATATAAAATTTCAACAACAAAATTAACAAACTATATCTAATAGACTTATATTGAACTCTGCAATCAAAAGTTAGGGACTATATGATCTTACCCACCACACACAGAACATTTTTAAGTTGACCATCTATTGAGTCACAAGACTCAATAAACAGCAATGAAAAATTATACAAGAAAAGCAATGTTTTCCATTTAAAGCAAGAAAACTAGTATTCAGTTATGAAAGATAAAGTTACAAATTTGAAAATATAGAAATTCACTTTTAAATAATCCTTGGGTCAAACAAGTGGTAATTGAACATGCGAAGTATTTAGAACTAAACAATGAAATATCACATAGCCAAATTTTGGAATAGGGCCTCCCAGATGGTGCAGTGGTAAAGAATCCACCTGCCAATGCAAGAGATTTGAGCCCTAGGTCGAGAAGATCCTCTGGGGTAGGCAACGGAAACCCACTGACTGAATACACACAAGCACACGCTTTGTAATGCTGCTAAACTACTGCTGCTGCTGCTGCTAAGTCACTTCAGTCATGTCCGACTCTGTGTGACCCCATAGACGGCAGCCCACCAGGCTCCCCCATCCCTGGGATTCTCCAGGCAAGAACACTGGAGTGGGTTGCCATTTCCTTCTCCAATGCATGAAAGAGAAAAGTGAAAGAGAAGTCGCTCAGTCTGTCCGACTGTCAGCGACCCCATGGACTGCAGCCCACCAGGCTACTCTGTCCATTGGATTTTCCAGGCAAGAGTACTGGGGTGGGGTGCCATTGGTTATTTTAGGTACTGCCTAAAAATTTAGTTTAATGCCTTTACTTTTTGTGAGCATATCATAATGTCCTGCCATCCTCTTGGAGGGCAATGGTGGTTAACCATCTCGGTACTCTGATGCTATCCAGTACACGTTTCTTTTGATATTCTGATAGTAGATTTTGAAGAGTTGGCCTTCAAGTCTGAAGTCCCGCTGCTAAAGTGGTCAAATACTTTGGCATTCTTTGAAAATAAGCTCTGTACGTCACCCTTTCTAGTCACCCCTTAGTTACCAAGACCATCAAAATCAAGATGGTGCCTGACATTTTCAGCTGGTCACCATTCCTTCCTACCGATGTACTGAAATAGGGATGAAAAAACAAATGAAACCCCACTGTATTTCCCTCGAAGAGGCTCCTGGACACATCTGAGGCTAGTCACGAACAAATTTCTGTGTGAAGACAAGAGCAGAAAAGAGAATCAGGAACTACAGAAGGGAGACACTGAATAAAGAACACAAGCCTTTCTTTTGCCTGTGGGAGAAACACTCATTTACCACTTGCCCTCAGAGCGCTCCCATATCAAGCAGCTTCTATTTGCACACTTGGACTTTTCAAGGCACTTGACAGCATTTTGTTGTCATCTGGTCCTCCAGAAATCACATAGCGTTGGCCAAGAACTTGAGGCTTGCCAAAGACATGTAAGTCTCAGTGGTAAAGCCCAGGAGCTTTCAGAACAAGGCAGGCAGAAGATGAGAAAGTTTAGAAGGAAAGTGAAAGGAAAGACCAGAGTCGTCCTACTCCTGGTACAGTGCTCTGTACAGAGCTGGGTTTCAGTTTCGGTCCAGGCTACGGCCTTAGATAATCCAATCAGGACACTGAGGTTTTACTTCAGTTACAATAAATTTCTCCCTGCCTTGATACATTTTTATATTTCCCCTAAATAAAATTTCACTAGGGATTTTGAGATAACAATGTAACTTGCACATTTTCCGATCTTCTCAAGGCTTTCAAGTTTTTTTAAATGTAATGAACTTTGACTTACATCCTATCCCATATAACATGGCATCTCATCCACTATTATTAAGGATTCTTTAGGGAAAAATATTTCTCCTAATTCAGTTCAGTCGCTCAGTCATGTCCGACTCTTTGCGACCCCATGAATCACAGCACGGCAGGCCTCCCTGTCCATCACCAACTCCCGGAGTTCACCCAAACTCATGTCCATCAAGTCGGTGATGCCATCCAACCATCTCATCCTCTGTCGTCCCCTTCTCCTCCTGCCCCCAACCCCTCCTAGCATCAGAGTCTTTTCCAGTGAGTCAGCTCTTCACATGAGGTGGCCAAAGTATTGGAGTTTTACCTTCAACATCAGTCCTTCCAGTGAACACCCAGGACTGATCTCCTTTAGGATGGGCTGGGTGGATCTCCTTGCAGTCCAAGGGACTCTCAAGAGTCTTCTCCAACACCACAGTTCAAAAGCATTGATTCTTCGGCGCTCAGCTTAGGTAATTCTCCTAATTACCTAGCTTTATATCCTCTTCTGTTCTGTCTCTACTGAGATATATTCATATCCTGAATGTACTCTTTATTTCAACATTCTGTCTCATCCCTGGAAAAAGCCATGCTGGCTTCAATTCCCAGGGAGCCGCTGATCTAAAGATAAGTGTATAGCTCACATTACCATAGACCTGGGGCTATAAATCGCTGCTATATTGAGAACATCATGAAAGGTACTTGTCTTTTACTTCACAAGTCCCACACTCTTGCCCTTAAAACAGGTACCCTCATCTTCTTAGATTTCTGTGTCTACCTTGCGTGTACTAGTACCCAGGAGAAAGGAGCAGTGACCCCACAAGAGACTGACCCAGACTTGCCTATGAGTATCCAGGAGTCATCAGCAGAGGCATGGGTTGGTGGTGGCCTGCTGCAGGGTTAGGGGCACCGAGTGTGGCACTGCATGCAGGGGACCTTTTGAAGGAGGTCCCCATTATCTTCATGACCTCCCCCATAGTTTGGCCTCAGGTCAAACAACACGGAGGGAACACAGCCCTGCCCATCAACATAAAACTAGATTAAAGATTTACTGAGCATGGCCCCGTCCATCAGAACAAGATCCAGTTTCCCCCTCAGTCAGTCTCTCTCATCAAGAAGCTTCCATACGCCTCTTATCCTTATCCATCAGAGAGAAGACAGAATGAAGACTACAATCACAGAAAACTAACCAAATGGATCACCTGGACCACAGCCTCGTCTAACTCAATGAAACCAAGATTCATGCCATGTAGGGCCACCCAAGGTGGATGGGTCATGGGGAGAGTTCTGATAAAACATGGTCCACTGGAGAAAGGAATAGCAAACCACTTCAGTATTCTTGCCTTGAGAACCCCATGAACAGGCAGAAGTATACAACACTGAAAGATGAACTGCCCAGGTCGGTAGGGGCCCAGGTATGCTACTGGAGATTAGTGGAGAAATAAATCCAGAAACAATGAAGAGATGGAGCCAAAGCTAAACAACACCCAGCTGTGGATGCGACTGGTGATGGAAGTAAAGTCTGATGCTGTAAAGAGCAATATTGCATAGGCACCTGGAATGTTAGGTGCATGAATCAAGGTAAATTGGAAGTGGTCAACAGGAGATGGCAAGAGTGAATGAACATTGACATTTTAGGAATCAATGAACTAAAATGGACTGGAACGGGCATGATGGTGTGATCACTCACCTAGAGCCAGACATCCTGGAATGTGAAGTCAAGCAGGCCTTAGGAAGCATCACCATGCACAAAGCTAGTGGATGTGATGGAATTCCAGTTGAGCTATTTCAAATCCTAAACGATGATTCTGTGAAAGTGCTGTATTCAGTATGTCAGCAAATTTGGAAAACTCAGCAGTGGCCACAGGACTGGAAAAGGTCAGTTTTCATAGGTTAGGGTTTCTTTCCGTTAACGTTTCTTACGAGTTTGACGACACGTTAACGTGAGTAGAGTGAGCGATCATTTCACTACGAGTTTTAAGAGGTTCGGTCCGAAATTGTCATGTACTTGGTACTTGAAGGTCTACAAGTCCGATCTAAATCTTTTCCGTCAACTTGGTCTCTAACGGTTGTAGATAACCTCGTATGTTTTTTGTAGATAAAGACGAAATAACTGATACTGTTTCGGAAACTGACACACCTAGTGTTGTTTGACCTTTTAAGACTTTCTCTACCCTTATGGTCTGGTGGACTGGACGGAGGACTCTTTAGGCATACGTCCAGTTCTTCGTTGTGAATCTTGGACTGTACCTTGTTGTCTGACCAAGGTTTAGTCCTTTCCTCATGCAGTTCCGACATATAAGAGTGGGACGAATAAATTGCATATACGTGTCATATAGTACACTTTACGACCTACTTCGTGTTCCACTTTAGTTCTAACGGCCCTCTTCATAGTTATTGGAACCTGACGTTCCTCTAGGTTGGTTAGGTAGGATTTCCTTTAGTCAGGACTTATAAGTAACCTTCCTGACTTTTCTGGGACTACGACCCTTTATAACTTTCGTCCTCCTCTTCCCCTGTTGTCTCCTTCTCTACCAACTTGCCGTAGTGGCTGAGTTACCTGTGTTCAGACTCGTTCGAGACCCTCAACCACTACCTGTCCCTCCGGACCGCACGACGTCCGGTACCCCAGTGTTTAAAACCTGTACTGACTTACTGACTTGACTTGGTACCATAAACCGAAGAGGAGGGGGGTGGGTCACTGACAGACGAAGGAGGAGAGACTAAAATTTTACCACTAAAGGGTACTGGTTTTACACGGACAAATGTAATTGTATCTGTCGGAAACACGAGACAGGAATTCCTTAGGTTTTTATATACAGTTCATAGCACTATGGCAAACAGTCTACTGTATTGGTTGTGGACTGGTAAATTTATTCATCTATAGTGTAAACACGTTTTATAACTCTGTAACTAGAAAGAGTTAAGAGATTACATATGAATAAACCAATATCTGATGAAGAGAATTCCCCAATTTAATATATGTGGATTAACTTCTTTTTAAAATATTGGAGTATGACTGAAATAGAGGTTCCACTAAACTTGCACTGAATAGAATCTCCTTATTCTTGGCAAGCCTAGGGAATATTTTGCCATCATGTACAACTTTTCCTTTATATATGCTGGGCTTTGTACCCAAGAGTACAAACATGTATATTAACTAATATCTATCGTTAGATGTTAAAACTCTGATAACAGAAACTACAGGCTCTCCAGGTGGCTCAGTGGTATAGAATCAGCCTGACAAGGGACATGGGTTCGATCCCTGGGTCAGGAGGATCCCTTAGAGAAGGAAATGGCAACCCACTCTAGTATTCTTGCCTGGAAAGTCCCATGGACAGAGGAGGTTGGTGGGCCATGGAGTCGCAAAAGAGTTGGACGTAACAACTAAAGAACAGAAAGTATACAAAGAAACTGATAAATGTGTGGATATGCCAATGTCCGCCAATGCCAGTCAGCCTATAAATGAATATCTGCAGCTCTAGATAGCTGGGTAGACAGCAAAAATCCACACAATATTGCCTTCACATTCATAGCTAAGTCCACAGAGCATTTCCTGTAGGCTTTAGTACAGGGACTGACCTGAGAATTGCCAGGACATGGGGGCATTGGCTAGGAGGAGCCATTGACTCTGCCTAATGAATTCTTAGGCCAAGAAGTATGTGGCAGAGACTATCCCCACACTGTACAATGTAATCCCTCATGGGCTTTGGAAGACTTGTCTTGTGAAATTTCCTTTGCAAAATAAAGGCCTGATACCACATTTAAAATTGAACAGGGCCAAGCTGTGCATGGACGTTGTTTTCCCTTTCCAAACGAAGGCCCTGCCCAGTTGCTGTTATTTCTTTTTCCACGTTTATTTTTATTACATTGTATTGTTTCAAATCATTTCAAAATGTTTTTAATGTAATATATCTTATTAAAAATAGTTCTGAAATTCATAAGCAATCCCTATGGCATGTCCTTGGCATCGGCTGTAAAATTCCAAAGTACCTAATTTATTTGATTGATTGATTTTTCAATGTTTTAAAGGGTACCAAGCCCAACAGCATATAATTTTTCTCTTACCAAATGGAATATGAATGAATAAAAGATAATTGCATTTTTTGTATTCAGTCTGCTGTCTTTGTGATTTTTTTTCTTTCCTACATTTCTGAAGTGCATGAGAAAGCATGTTTTTCTTTTTATAGCAATAACAGCTCACCCTGTTTTTCCTCCACAAGGTTCATATGCGGGTCTAGCTCTGAACTTTGCTGATGTGTTACCTCAACCAGGATGCTGCAAATCATCCATGATACAGTGAATGTAGCAGAGACTAGGGAGGGACTGGGGCTTAAAAGGAACTTTCCTGCTTGGTCTGGGAGAGGAGCCTTCCTCTAAATCCTTCTTCTAAATCCTTTTCTGGTTTGGAGATGCATCGCCATTCTCTTAAATTTGCAGAACTAAGCACAATGCAAGCAGATTAAATTTCATTTTCCCAAGCAATCAGGTGGATACAGCCTGTAACTTAGATAACAGCTTGTATGGCATGGCCTTGAAGAAGCAACTCTTAACTAAAGAACAGAAAGTATACAAAGAAACTGATAAATGTGTGGATATGCCAATGTCCACCAATGCCAGTCAGCCTATAAATGAATATCTGCAGCTCTAGATAGCTGGGTAGACAGCAAAAATCCACACAATATTGCCTTCACATTCATAGCTAAGTCCACAGAGCATTTCCTGTAGGCTTTAGTACAGGGACTGACCTGAGAATTGCCAGGACATGGGGGCATTGGCTAGGAGGAGCCATTGACTCTGCCTAATGAATTCTTAGGCCAAGAAGTATGTGGCAGAGACTATCCCCACACTGTACAATGTAATCCCTCATGGGCTTTGGAAGACTTGTCTTGTGAAATTTCCTTTGCAAAATAAAGGCCTGATACCACATTTAAAATTGAACAGGGCCAAGCTGTGCATGGACGTTGTTTTCCCTTTCCAAACGAAGGCCCTGCCCAGTGCTGTTATTTCTTTTTCCACGTTTATTTTTATTACATTGTATTGTTTCAAATCATTTCAAAATGTTTTTAATGTAATATATCTTATTAAAAATAGTTCTGAAATTCATAAGCAATCCCTATGGCATGTCCTTGGCATCGGCTGTAAAATTCCAAAGTACCTAATTTATTTGATTGATTGATTTTTCAATGTTTTAAAGGGTACCAAGCCCAACAGCATATAATTTTTCTCTTACCAAATGGAATATGAATGAATAAAAGATAATTGCATTTTTTGTATTCAGTCTGCTGTCTTTGTGATTTTTTTTCTTTCCTACATTTCTGAAGTGCATGAGAAAGCATGTTTTTCTTTTTTATAGCAATAACAGCTCACCCTGTGTTTCCTCCACAAGGTTCATATGCGGGTCTAGCTCTGAACTTTGCTGATGTGTTACCTCAACCAGGATGCTGCAAATCATCCATGATACAGTGAATGTAGCAGAGACTAGGGAGGGACTGGGGCTTAAAAGGAACTTTCCTGCTTGGTCTGGGAGAGGAGCCTTCCTCTAAATCCTTCTTCTAAATCCTTTTCTGGTTTGGAGATGCATCGCCATTCTCTTAAATTTGCAGAACTAAGCACAATGCAAGCAGATTAAATTTCATTTTCCCAAGCAATCAGGTGGATACAGCCTGTAACTTAGATAACAGCTTGTATGGCATGGCCTTGAAGAAGCAACTCTTATCTCCTCTTCTCTCACTTCCATCATTCTCCAATGTGGCTAACTGTATGGGGCTGGCCAAAAGAATTGCACTCCCTTATCTTGGTGACCACAGCAGTCGCTCTTTGTAATCCCAGCAGAAGAGTGTCAGGTGGTTATGAAGGGGCTAGAAGGCTGAAGGATAGAAGAGAGTGTTGTTAAAACCCCGCCTCACCAACACTAATATTCCCCACCCTCGTGCGTACCATGCACAAAGCTGGCCTTTCCACAGCCCTGGAAATCCATTACCTAAGGAGAAAGCTGGACAAATTTAGATTAAATTTTAAGAGCACTTTCTAGAGATGATACTAAACTTTTCATCTATCTTTAAAACCTAGAAAGAACTTCAATTATTTGCAATTTTTAAAATTGCATTAGTCTGTTTTGGAGAAGGTGATGGTAATAACAAAATAAGTCTGTAAATCTATTTCAGGTTTCATGTCTGACTCTAAACACCCACTTACATGTGGCTTGTCACCTATGCAAAATTAAACCAAAATGGGAGATTTTCATTCCAAGAATAATAAATCAGTTTGTTTTCATGTCTCTAATCCTAATAGCAAAGCACACTAGGGTGAAATGAAGGGAAATAATAATCCTGTTGTTTTTGCCGTAGTCCTTTGTAAGTTTCCAGAAGGAAAATCAATCAGTTATGAAGTATAGACTGAGTGCCTACCACATGCACTGTTAGGCCGGTCGTCTCCAATGTAACCTTCAGGGCTCTCAAATTTTCTGCAGGATTAACCTTTAAAGCCCAGCATCTCCCACAGGATCTTCATGCAGATCAACCAGTGACCTCTAGCTTTGTGACAGGCCTCCTTTATGTGGCCTTCCCAAAGTTTATTGCATTATAACTATGGGAAAATACAGCTGCAAGAATAGGTTTGGCTGTGTTAGATTTGACTCAATGCTGGAAGCCAGAAACACTTTGTCAGTGGTCATGTCAAAACAACAGAAGTAGAATATATCTGAGAAAGCATCTGGCTCATGTGTTTATATACTAAACTGGGCATAAGGTGAGGACAGCTTCCTAGAGTACAGAACTACTCAGAGTGTGCTCCTTATTCCAAGATGCTTCTAAGTATCAGCACAACAAAGCATATTCCTCAGAATGCCATTCTAAATTTCACCAGGAATCATTTTTTACTGATCCCTTCCCCACAACACAAACACTTCATATACTAGGGTAAATGAATAGATTTGTTAGGGAGAATTTCTAGTGTTGAGTTCAAAGACTTGTTGAGAAAAGACACTTTATAGCTAGAGTTCATGGTTTGCACCTGAAATAACTGCACGGTTCATTCAATTTTGTCTTTGTATTTCAAAGAGTCAGGCACCCCCAGTTGGGAGATCAGGATTCAAGGCAATGATGGTGCCCTGCATGTAGTAAGGCAGAAATCCTTTATATTGACCCATTACAAAAGGATGATCCAATGTCATAAATATCAAGGAATAAAAAACAAAAAAAAGAAATCCAGGAAATTGACAAAGGCACAATGCAAATGGAGCATGGCTCCAATAATTACTACTTTCACTCATAAATGTTTCTCTGATGAGTCAACTTAACCTTCAGCATTCTCTCCAGCACTCCCAAGTGTGAGAGCGCCAACTTGAGAAGATATGTTTATCTGTGACTTCCTTTCTGTCCCTCAGAAGTAGTGGCAATGGCTGCTAGGGAGAAATGAATGAATTGAAAAGTGTCCAATGAAGCTGACTCAGAGGGATGTCAACACTTTATGTCAGTTGGGGGAGGTATCTGTGGTATAATGTCTGTTGTTAATTTTGGAAAACTTTTGGCCATTATTCATTCAGATATTAATATTTCCTCTATTATATTCTCTCTTCTACTTCCTCTGTTATCCCATTTACATATATGCTATACAGTCTGTAATCATCTCATAGTCTTAGATATTCTAGTCACTTTTTTTTTTTCATCTTTTTACTTTTGCATTTCAGTTTAGGAAGTTTCTATTGATCTATCTTCAAGCTTATTGATTCTTTCATTGGCCATATCTATCTAGTCTCTTGATGAGCCCAGAATTAAATATATTTTAAGCTGTATTTGGGATTAATCCACCTGCAATGCAGGGGACCCCGGTTCCATTCCTGGGTCAGGAAAATTCTCTGGAGAAGGGATAGGCTACCCACTCCAGTATTCTTGGGCTTCCCTGGTGGCCTAGTAGGTAAAGAATCCACCTGCAATGTGGGAGATCTGGGTGCGACCCCTGGGTTGGGAAGATTTCCCTTGGAGAAGGGAAAGGCTACCCACTCCAGTATTCTGTCCTAGAGAATTCCATGAACTATATAGTCCATGGGGTCGCAAAGAGTTGGACACAACTGAACAGCTTTCACTTCACTTCACTTAAGCTGTATTTGAAACAATATTTAAACTTGTAAATTTAATACATAAGAATTGATATATTTTTAACAGTCTTACAACAATATGACTCATTATTAATTAAAGTTTATCTTTTTCATAAATTTTATAATTTTTATATTTGTGTGGTGCTTATGGGCTATTGTGTTGAACTTATTAGACACCTAGGCTGAAAAAGTTTGAGTGTGTTAAGTTACCCAATGAAAGTTTTTAAATCTTCCAGTTTGCATTTTAAATAAGTTATGTTATTTTAAACTACTTTGTAAGTTTTTAATAAAACCAACTAGCTCTTTTTAAAGTTAATCCATGATTCACCTTAACATTTTTCATGACTGTCTGTTCCTTTTTCATAGATACTTTTCCCCCTATTATATGGAAACATGAACAGATGAGAGAACATGTTACATAATAATTTTACATAATAATTCGTTTTAAGAAGTACTGTATTTTTTTTTGCAAATTTCCAGAATCATACTTCCTTTCTCTAATAATGAATTTTCTTTTTGTAATTATTCATATATTCATTATTGAACAAGTATATGATGAGATTTTAAATTATGTCTCAGAGTCTGAAATATGTGCTCTAGTCACGAAGCAGAGAATATTATAATGAAGACAGAGAGCTAAATGAGTAAGTGCAGTATGATAAATACTCTGATTGAGGCACAACCACAAATTTTCTGTTAAATCTTTATTCTAAATGTCCACTTCCTCGTGTGTTAAAATGGGAATAAGAACAGCATCTGTTTCTTAGGCTTATTGTTAAAAGCAAATGAGGTCAAACATGTGAGATGTCTACCAGGTTGCCTGGCCTAGGGCAGTTGTTGAAACATTGTTACCTATTGTTTTTGTCGTGAACAGCTCATCATAAGCTTCTTATCTAAAACCCTACCATCAGGTATTTTCTGCCACAATGCTCTGTATTATTTCTTCAAAGCACTTATTATACGACATTCCCTATTTATTTGTTTACTGATTTATTGATATTTTTTCTCATCAGGATGAAAGTTCAAGCAGGTAGAGACTCTTTTATCAAAAACGCTTGCTTTTGCCCAGGATCTGGAAAAGCAGTGTTTTAAAATGATGAATATAAAATAAAAATATTTGGTTCCATAATAACATTATTTTCTCAATTTATGTTAGTTAAGGAAAATATGGAAACTATAAAACTGTATGTTTAATAGCTCATCTTTGAGTATTTGAGATAAAATGCTTTGAGCATTTTGGTAAATTTTCTTTCTGGGTTTTCCTATGCATACACCAATTAGGTCACATTATACTAAACAATGCTGTATCTTGTTTCCCTCTCACTTTACAACTTATGCCTTTTCCTTATATTTCAAAACATTTTTCATGGATTCAAAATGTTAGTATGTGCTCATCTACTGAAATCCTAATTATTGTGTGTGAAGTATTATACAATTTTCCAGCAACCTACAGGTATAAAAAATAGTATCATTATATGAATTTATTCAAAAATAATAATTAAATCTCTACTGTATGCTGGGAATATGTAGAAGAACAAGAAAATCTTGTCTTTGCCCACAGGGAGCTAACATTCTGTGGAGAAGACTGTTTATAACCATCTCTCAATTTCCTCTACCATAATAATGATAAATTTTATGAAGGAGGTACATAAGGTTTTAAGAGTCTATAAAGTCTGTGTGTGGGGGGAGGGATTATGAATCNCTTTGCCCACAGGGAGCTAACATTCTGTGGAGAAGACTGTTTATAACCATCTCTCAATTTCCTCTACCATAATAATGATAAATTTTATGAAGGAGGTACATAAGGTTTTAAGAGTCTATAAAGTCTGTGTGTGGGGGGAGGGATTATGAATCGTGATACCAGAAAAGAAAATGTGAGGAAATGACATTTGAAATGAGAGCTGGGACTTGCCTGGCAGTCCAGTGGTTAAAACTTCACCTCCCAATGCAGAGGGTGAGAGATTGAGCCCAGGTGAGGGAGCTGGGGCCCCACATGTCTAGCAGCAAAAAGTTAAAACATGAAACAGAACCAGTCTTGTAACAAGTTTGGTAAAGTCTTTGAAAATCAGCGCTCAAGTGCTAAATCACTCAGTTGTATCTGACTCTTTGTGACCCCGTGGTCTATAACCCACCAGGCTCCTCTGTCCATGGAATTCTCCAGGCAAGAATACTAGAGTGGGTTGTCATTCCCTTCTCAGGGAATCTTTCCAACCCAGGGATAGAACCCACATATCTTGCGTCTCCTGCATTGTCAGGAAGATTCTTTACCACTGTGTCACCTGGGAAGCCCTCTTTAAAAATGGTCCACATTAAAAAAAAAAGTAGAACCAACTGTTGATTAGAAATTGGTCCAGTGAAGAGAGAAAGAGGAATAGAGAGCGAAAGAAAGAGAATATCTGAACCTGAAGGAAAAACAGGAGTGAAGGCCTTGATGTGGAAATGAGTCCTAGATGAGAAAAAACAGAATATGAAGAGCAAAGGAGAGTGAGGGTGTTACCTGTGTTCAGTTCAGTCGCTCAGTCGTGTCCAACTCTTTGCGACCCCATGAATCGCAGCACCCTAGGCCTCCCTGTCCATCACCATCTCCCGGAGTTCACTCAGACTCACGTCCATCGAGTCAGTGATGCCATGTTACCTATGTTACCCGAGTCAAGTGATATATTCCCCATACCTACATAATGCCCAGAATAACACCACAGAGAGGGACCAAGAAACAAGTANGGCCTCCCTGTCCATCACCATCTCCCGGAGTTCACTCAGACTCACGTCCATCGAGTCAGTGATGCCATGTTACCTATGTTACCCGAGTCAAGTGATATATTCCCCATACCTACATAATGCCCAGAATAACACCACAGAGAGGGACCAAGAAACAAGTAATAAAGTATAGACCATAGATCCACCAAACGTGGAACTCACATTCTGAGTTGTTTTTCTAGTAGTGATGATGTGAATGGACTCATCACTCAGTCCTTTGGTGATCAGATCATGTATATACAAGCCTGTCCCCATGATCAATAGAGCGGCTCATGGTTATAGAAACAACCCCTTGTGTATTAATCCATGGGCTTAGCCTTAGGGATCCCAAGCTCTCATCAACTAAACAAACCTATCTCAATGAGATAAATGGTAGATAAATAGATGATTGATAGATAGAATTGCTCTTTCATGAGAGAAATTCTTACTCAAAATGGCATCATCTCTTTGGCTATTTCTTTTTTGTAAATTTCAAGGAAAAGTGATGAATAGCCTCAAAGTTTTCCTTAAAGCTCTGAGAAAGATAGAGTTTGAATTTTATTCTCCATAAAACTCCAGTTGTGCTAGTAAATAAAAATTGGATTTTATGATGCAACTCTAATGAATGTTATCACTTGGAAGTTAAAATCAGTAAGAAAAGTACTGGGAAGAAGGAGTCATGTAACATTAGTATTTGATACTTAAGCATTGACAAATTCCTCCATAAAAAAATTGACCTAGGAAGAACCATTAATTAAATTCATCTTTCCATCTATTCCTTGTGGAAATTCGGCACAGCAAAGTCACATGGAAGAATAGCAATTTCCAATACTTTATGAATCACATGCTTTATTAATATAAATCCGTGTGTAAGGTTCAATACAAAGTAGTATATTGGTTCAATTATACGAGTTAACAAGAAGGACTTTCTAAAGAAACCATTAATATATCCATCAAGCATTTATTAGAAATCTTTACATAGGCGCTGAAAGAAATACAAAGATAAATGTCGCAGTCTTTGCTTTCAAAGAATGTATAACATCTGCTATACAATTGGTGGTTGTAGAAGAAATGATGGCTTTTTGTTTAAGAGAATCCAACCGGAACATAATGCAAAATAAAATTAATCCACTTTGAATGTTTATGTGTGATACTGCAACCAATTCTACTCAATGCTATCATCTCACATGATTTAAATATGGTTCAAACCTATATCCCCAAGAACATATGTTTTTTTTGTGTCTCCACAATACCCTTTCTGTCTGACGTGAAATCTACCCTCTAACAGAGCTCCTGAAAAAAGAAACAATAGGGGAAGTGGGTAGAGTTAAGAAACTCAAGTTATAACTTACTTTTATAAAAAGCACTCGGTTGAAAAGATGACATTTAAGCTACGTTTCACTCCAAGATTCCTGATGTCATTACAGTTAACAATGCTTAATTTATCCAATTAGTTAGTTCTCCAAGCCAATCTAAATCATCATTTTTGCCTCAAGACAAGAAGTAGAATTTTAAAGGTGCTGTGATGTCTTGCATACAGGGTCCTCATTACCATCTTTCTAAATTCCATATATATGTGTTAGTATACTGTATTGGTGTTTTTCTTTCTGGCTTACTTCACTCTGTATAATTGGTTCCAGTTTCATCCATCTTATTAGAACTGATTCAAATGTATTCTTTTTAATGGCTGAGTAATACTCCATTGTGTATATATACCACAGCTTTCTTATCCATTCATCCGCTGATGGACATCTAGGTTGTTTCCATGTCCTGGCTATTATAAACAGTGCTGCA
>SJYX01007428.1:148543-176828 GCA_006410675.1 Oreotragus oreotragus
TACTCTTGCCTGGAAAATCCAATGGACGGAGTAGCCTGGTGGGCTGCAGTCCATGGGGTCGCTAACAGTCGGACAGACTGAGCGACTTCACTTTCACTTTTCTCTTTCATGCATTGGAGAAGGAAATGGCAACCCACTCCAGTATTCTTGCCTGGAGAATCACAGGGATGAGGGAGCCTGGTGGGCTGCCGTCTGTGAGGTCACACAGAGTCGGACATGACTGAAGTGACTTAGCAGCAGCAGCAGTGATGAATGCCTGCAAAAGAGTATACCCAGGCTCTGGAAACTTTAAAATTTTTTAATATTCTGATTGAGACACATGAAATGAAATTTTTTAACTGACTTTCTTATTCAATTTTTATACCTATACTTACAAAGACAGTATGTAATACCTACACTAGGAGATGTTAGTATCCTTCTTACAGGACAGATGAAATCGAGACCCAGATATATATGTATTTTTGGTGCTAGGTGTGCATATATACATTTCTAATGATGCATGTCTCTGTACTACGCATCTGTATCCTTGGGATATAAATCTTAACCATGTTATGAAATTTCATGTAAGTCCCCAGCATATATTTTTGATCAAACCAGTTTATATCATGACAGATGGTCTATCCACTGCAATACACTTAATAATCTGAGGCTTGCATTGGTGCCATAATGATAACATTTCATCACTGTGGTCTCCCCATGGACTTGGAACAGATTGAAACTGAAAATTAAGTAGCACCTCATGCCCCAGAAGTCCATATATTAGGTAGCCAGGACTCCAGAGATGTGGTTAGGGCAGCAGATCCTCCTTAATGGCCTCAGAGAAGTTGTCTATTATATACACATACACACATGTACCTGTTCTTTCTCAGATTCTCTTCCCATGTAGATTATTGCAGAATATTGTGCAGTATGCCCTGTGCTCTACAGTCAGTCCTCGTTGGTTATCTCTTTTAAATATAGCAGTGTGTACATTCCACTTTCTATCCAAAGGGATTGGGTCTAGCTCTCATTAAAAGTAAAGAAACTACCAAAATGTATCTGCTTTGAACCTGATGGAGGGGAAAGCAAATAGCTCCTAAAGGAGTCCACTCTTTCATGTCCTTAAAGCATCAGAGCAGAGTGAATCATTACCGGCAGTGTGTCGGGGGGGAAATTGTTCAGGAAGATATTTACCACTTCCTGTCCAGGATGTGCCCTGAGGGATTCAATATATATTCCTCTGCCTCTGAAATTTGACATAACAACTTTCCTCATTTACTCTACCACATTTCCTAATTCCTACTTTTGGAGATAGATAAGGCTGCATTGTCTTCATGTTTAATAGCTTTGATATAGCAATACATTTATATTATTCAAAAATAAAAAAAATTTCAAAATATAGAAATATGTACAGTGAAATGTTTTCCTCCTGCCTTTGATCCTCCCCATCTCTCTCCCCTTCATATCCCATAACCTCACAAAAACACTGTCTACTATGTATCCTTCCAGAGTTTTAAAAATATGTATGAAGCAAATATGAATATGTATTATTTCTCTGTGTTTTTGGACAAAAGTTAGCATTTTGTGTACATTGTTCTGCACATTCTTTTTTTTTTTTTGCACACTCATTTTTTTCTGATTAGTTATTTACTCAGAGATATTTTCTATATCAGTATGTGATTTTTCTCTCTCTCTCCCCTTTTGTTAGTATCACTGCCAGTATCCCATTGTTTGGATGATTATAATTTACCTAAACTGCAGTAACGGAGAAGACAATGGCAACCCACTCGAGTACGCTTGCCTGGAAAATCCCATGGACGGAAGAGCCTGATAGGCTGCAGTCCATGGGGTTGCAAAGTCAGACACGACTGAGCAACTTCACTTTTACGCGTTGGAGAAGGAAATGGCAACCCACTGCAGTGTTCTTGCCTGGGGAATCCCAGGGACAGCAGAGCCTGGTGGGCTGCCATCTATGAAGTCGCACAGAGTCGGACACAATTGAAGTGACTTAGCAGCAGCAGCAGCAAACCCCAGTAAACTCTGGATGGACATTTGGATTGCTTCCAGTATTACAAATACTGATATACTGAATAACCTAGAATATATTTCATTGAGCACACCTGCAGGTACATCTACAGGATTAATTCCTGAATTGAAGATGCATCAAAAGTTATACAAATTTATAATTTTGGATGGGTAGAACAAAATTGCTATCTCTAACAACTGTACTGTTTCAGGGTTTCTCAAGCTTTTCCCCATCATAACACTCAAAGCAAATAAAGTGGTTTATACTTGGGATAAACTGGAAAAGATTTAAAGCCTTAGACTGATAGTGGCCAAAGGGAGCAAGCCTACTAGTTCTAACTGACCAGGATCCATTGGGGCATCAAAGACCTGAGGGAAGTATGCCCACCACCAGGTCTGGGAAGTCCTGAGGCTCTGTGTTTCAGTCAGCAGTGCATGATGCCAACTTCCCCTCAGTTTCACCAATGAAGAGTGGAATTTGAGTTAACCTGATAGGTTAAAACTATGGTGTATCTAGGCAGTTTTATTTTAAGTGAGATTAATTACTTTTCATATATTTCAGTGTTTTTCTAAGCTTCTCGTCTATGAACTGTCCAATCTATTTTTTTTTCTAGTCAGCTATTTGTCTTTCATTATTGACTTTAAGAAGCTATTTTTATTTAAAAAAAAAAAAAAAACCTCATGCTGCCCATGATATGAATTGCAGTTCCTTCCCCCCATTTTATATTTGTCTCTTGAATTTATTCGTGGTTTTTTTGTCTTATTGCTTTTGCATGCAGAAGTTTCTTTTCTGTTTTCTCATGTTGTCTTTAGCAATTTGGATTTTGAGTTGTTGATTAAAAGAGACTTTCGCCGCTTCACATTTGCAAATGAATTTTCCTACTTCTTCCTACTGTTTTTAAGACTTTCATTCTTGAATGTTTAAAAAAAAAAAAAAAAACTCCATTTGGAATTGTTCCTGATGTTTGGTGTGAAATATGGATTCAGTTTTTCCTTCTTCCCCAGATGGGTTATTCTACAACACCATTTATTGAACAATCCATCTTTGCCTTCACATTTGTTTTAATTTTTCTTTGTGTGGATTTCTACATTGTTTTAAAGTTTATTTCCAAAGATATTGTTTTGCTGGTTTTGGCTGTTTTAAACATTTTTCCCATTGGGCATTGTAACCTTCTTCCCCAGATGGGTTATTCTACAACACCATTTATTGAACAATCCATCTTTGCCTTCACATTTGTTTTAATTTTTCTTTGTGTGGATTTCTACATTGTTTTAAAGTTTATTTCCAAAGATATTGTTTTGCTGGTTTTGGCTGTTTTAAACATTTTTCCCATTGGGCATTGTAACTGCTTGCTTTTGGTACACAATAAATTTATTGGTTTCTGTTTATTATTATCTATGTCCCATTACTTCCCTGAATTCTCTCACTCTTTGTAGTGTTTTGATTGATTCCCTTGGATTTTCAAATGTTCCCTCATGTTCAGTTCAGTTCAGTCGCTCAGTTGTGTCCGACTCTTTGCCACATAATTACATTTTATAGTGTTTTTGCCTCTTATTTTCCTTCGACTCGTCTGTTTTGACTAGTAATGCTAATACTTTGAGTTTCCCAGGTGGCACTAGTGGTAAAGAACCGACTTGCCAGTGCAGGAGGCATAAGAGACACAGGTTCGATCCCCTGCGTCAGGAAAATCCCCTGGAGAAAGGTATGGCAACCCACTCCAGTATCCTTGCCTAGAGAATCCCATGGACAGAGGAGCCTGGCAGCCTAGAGCCTGTGGGGTCACAAAGAGTAGACATGCCTGAAGCAACTTAGCACACACGCACGCTAATACTTTATGGTATTCTTCTCTTGACTTGATTTTATTTTATTTTTAGAGTATAATTGCTTTGGGCTTCCCTGGTGGCTCATAACTAATCTCCCAATTTGTCCCATCCTCCCCTTCCCTCACTGTATCCACATGTCCGTTTTCTACATCTGAGTCTCTGTTGCTGCCCTGGAAATAGGTTCCTCCACACCATTTTTCTAGATTCCACATATATGAGTTAATACAATATTTATTTTTCTTTCTCTGACTTCACTGTATGACAGACCCTAGGTTTTGATGACTATGCTTCTAGTCAATCTCCAGTGAGCACACTGCTGACTTCCGGGTTGAGATAAATCTATGTTTACTGTGTGTAAAAGGTGTCCATCTATCCTCATTTAACTGAATGTGTTAGTGAGGAAGGGCTATTATATTTTTCCAAATGACTTTTCATCATATATGAACATGATCATAATTTTTCTCTAATATTGTAAACTATGTATGAACATTTTTCCTAATAATGAACCATCATTGTACTTCTGGAGTAAATTCCTCTGTCAAAATAATTATTCTTTTTGTATGCTTTTGGGAACATGTTCTTTGAAATGGTGCCCTCATTTTTTTTTGTAATAGATTATTCATTTTATTTGTGTATAAAACATCTTTGTCAAGTTTTATTATCGATTTTGTACCATTTTCCTGGAAACAATCTTAAGAAATTCTTTTGTCTGTTTTTCTCTAGATACATTGAAATATCCCTTGTTTTATTTGCTTTTAAATTCCCTTATGAAAGTGACTAAACCTGCAGCTTTGCTGAAAATAACCTTTTGATCATTTTATTTTCTATCACTTCTATTGAAGTAGTTCTAAATATTTAGATTCTTCTTTCTTGATGTCATTTAGTGTAAATCATATTTCCCTTAAAAAAAATCTTATTTCATCCAAGTTTTTCAATTTCATCTTCTTAAGATTCTTTAATCTCCCTAGTTCCTGTGTGGTTAATTCTTCTTTACTGTTTAGTTTTGTTTCTTTGTTTTTAATTGCAGTTTTCTCTTTCCTGATTAACTAATGATTTTTCTCTCTCTCTTTTTTTATTTTTTTGAAGACAACCAGATTTTGTCTTCATAGATTATAGCTAACATTTTTCTAACTCATTAGAATTAAAAAACATAATAGTGTCTCTGTCATCAACTCTGTCATTTTAACACAATAACAACCTTAGGCAACATGTAGGTGAATAAGCCTGTTGGTGGTCCTATAAAACTTTTTTATGGATACTGAATTTTGAATTTCATACAGTTTTCACATCATGAACTATTATCATTCATTTTTTCCCCCAAATATCACATAAGCTGTAAGCAGCATTCTTATTTTGCAGGCCATACAAAAATAGATGTTGGACCAGATTTGGCCCATAAACTGTGATTAGCTGGTACCTACTCTACCAGCTAATTATAATGGTGTCTATTAGTTTCCTAATATGAACAATAGTAACAGTTTTGCTATACCCTCTTTCCTTTATCTTAGTTTCTTTATCAATATTTTCTTCCTCATTATTTTACTTTGTATATTAAATAATTTTGAAGATAAACTTACCTGATCATAAGATATGGGTCTCTTCCTTTCTTTTATATTGAATACCTTTTACATGTTGCTGTACTGACTTCTGACCTTGTTTGTGACTATGGAGAAACATACAGACAGCTTCGTTGTTTTATCTTATTCTTATATGTTGCATAATCTTTTTTCTCGATCACTCAAATGATCCTCTTGTTTAAATCTTGGAATTTCAATAATTAGCATAGTTATAGTGTTGCTGTACCAGTTTCAGTGTTCGCTAGAACATTAAACCCCCAATGTAAAAAATATTCAAGGCATATTAATTGTGAAGATTTTTCTTGATTTATTTCTTTAAGTTATTTTCCATTTTGTTGCTTCTGTTTTTTTATCTTCAGAGATTTCAATTATACATATGTTATATTTTTAATTTTTGCTTCTTTTCTGTATCTCATTTTATCTGTAACCTTTTCAGTTGTTTTATTTTGCTGTTTCTAATTTATTTTGTTAAGTCTTCTCATTTCTGTAATTTATTTCCTTTACTATATTTACCATAGTGTATGTTCCTCAAAGGTGTTCCTTGCATTTTCTTTCTTTATGTGCTGATTTTGGTTTTTCTTCAATTTTTCCTGAGTTCTACCAGTTCAATTTTCATTTCTTTCTGGTCTAATTCCCTCTTATCTCTGAATTCTAGTATTACTTCCCTTGGGCTTCCCTTGTGGCTCAGCTGGTAAACCCGCCTGCAATACGGGAGACCTGGGTTTGATCCCTGGGTTGGGAAGATTCCCTGGAGAAGGGAAAGGATACCCACTGCACTGTTCTGGCCTGGAGAATTCCATGAACTGTATAGTCCACAGGGTCGCAAAGAGTCAGACATGACTGAGCGACTGTCACTTTCTGTCATACACTTAAACAGGATACTGCTTGCTATTCTTTTACTTGCTGGTAGATACGAGGTGAATTATTTAGTCTTTGTGTCACCATTTTTCTTGTGAGTATTCATTTTTGTTTTCATGTAAGAATTTTGTACAGTTGTTCTGGTTCTTTTCCTATTACTTGTCATTGAATAAGCTGGATTTTCTTGGATTAGTATCCTCTACAGAGTTGATGGGAAAGAGAGGCAGTTGTTGCCAGAGTAACCATTGAATTTTTACTACAAAAAGGATCTGTATTTGCTGTCACAAAGATAGATAGTTCTCTATACAAGTATGGCTCAAGTATGTGAACATGTTACACCCCTAATCCCTCTGATTCTGAGTCAAATGCAGTAATGGGTAGGGTTTTGTCAATAGCTTGTTGACTGTAGTTCCAGCGGAATTTTTTTTTTCCAAGCAAGATTATAAATTTTAAATTCAGGGTGAACCCCTCATCTTCAAGAACTATTATAATTGTGCTATTATCTTCTGAGCTCTACTTCTGTTGGGCTCCTTATTATTCTTGACATTTCAGAGCTTCACTGCCTCCCAAGAGAAATGTAACTTTTTTTTTTTTAATAATTCCCAAATCCCTTCATTTTTTTGGATTATATTTATCTTCCAGGTTTGAGAAAAATTAGAGTTTTCGAGGTTTTCACTGTTGTTTTTCTGCTGTATGATGTCCAGGAGCAAAGAGGAACTATGATGACTTTCCCAGCCCTATTTATACAGGGATTCTATTAACATTATGCTTTGAAAGAGGTAAGCAGAAAGGGTGCCTATGTTTAGTTTTCAACAAATGGAGTATAAACTTTAAAAAGCAAATTCAAAATTGTGATGCGACCATGAAGGTTTGAAATTTCCAGGAATAATTCTAGAGTAAAAATCTAAAGAATCAGCAAAAATGATGGAATGTAAAAACCATAGGAATTCAGATGAAGAGAAAAGAGTGTTGATAGGTGCAATGATTGAAGGGGTTGTATGGGAACAGAGATTAGATTAGAAGGATTCACCGTAGGCTTGAGCAAATGTCACTGGCATTCCGCCTATAATTTTGGTCTAAGAACCTTGGAAAATTCTTTCTCACTTCCCATTCTGTGTTCCTGCTTGTTTTCCATCTACCTCAGGATATCTCAAACTGTGAAGAAAATGAAAAGAGATAGAGCTGGTTAAGGGAGAGGAAGAAGGTTTCAGAATAAAAAACACATATAGATTTTTTTCTCTCTGTGTCTCCAGAGTCTATGCCAGTTCCCCAGAACCAAGCCAGGCTCCCAGAGGCATTCTGGACCAAGAGTTCTTGGCACGGACAAGATTTCCAAAAGACAGAAGTGCCTTTGAGCCATATCCTGGCGCCTGAAAGCAAGCCAAAACAGCTTGGACAGTGAGAAAAGTGAAGCAGCTTCAGAACATTCTGTGTCACATATTTGTTGCTGGCCTCTTTGCTTTATAATCTTTTTAAAAATTATGTTTTCCTCCTGGATATTTTAGTCTGCTTTTATTAGTCATTTCAAGGAGGATCATATAAAGGCTTAGGGAAGGCTGGTCGTTCATTCCTCTGCACGGCCTCCAGTGCGGCACCCTGCCTGTGCTCTCTCCACCACTGTTTACTTATAAGCTTGATTTTGGCAGCCAGTAAGTTTATTTTACATTTTACTGAAGTGTGAGGGGAAATACTGATAGAAAAACTAAACAAAACCCCTCATGAAATGGTATCACCAAATGAGCAAAGTACCTGAAAAAGTCAAACATCCGGGTGCCCAGAACTCAAAGGCTGATTTTTCTTCCCTATAAGGCACCCTCAGAACCTCTTCCTAAAACTGGCGGTTGATAAGATCATCTGAAAATTAATCACTAGCGGAGAGAGGGCTGTATTCACTGTCAACCTACCCTGCAAGTCTGGGTCCTTGCCTCCCTGAGTTTCTCCTGTGTTTCTGTGTTCACCAGAAACTTTTCAGAACAGGGGGCACAAATTTCTTTGCCATTGCTTTAAAGAAATGGGAATGCTAGCTCTTCTGTCTAATGAAAGTATGATTTTTATTTACCTATGACTGCTACTGGTGATTATTGAAAAATAATCTAAAATAATTTCTTCCTCATATGCGATGATGTAGCTTATCATAAAATATTTTATAAAATAAAAATTTCAATGGACACGTGTAAAGTGAAGGGTTTTAGAAATCTGGAAAACATAATTTTACATAATTTTTCATAAAGCAAGTCTCTAAGAGTAGACATTAAGTGTGTATCTGTGGAAGGGTGACATGTGTATATAACTATACTCCAAACTTATGTCTCTCATTAATATGTTGATGGTTGAATGATACACATCCCCATAATCATTTTGGAATAACATGGCAATTTAAAATGGGAGAAGGACATAACTTATAAGAGATATCGATTTTGTACCATTTTCCTGGAAACAATCTTAAGAAATTCTTTTGTCTGTTTTTCTCTAGATACATTGAAATATCCCTTGTTTTATTTGCTTTTAAATTCCCTTATGAAAGTGACTAAACCTGCAGCTTTGCTGAAAATAACCTTTTGATCATTTTATTTTCTATCACTTCTATTGAAGTAGTTCTAAATATTTAGATTCTTCTTTCTTGATGTCATTTAGTGTAAATCATATTTCCCTTAAAAAAAATCTTATTTCATCCAAGTTTTTCAATTTCATCTTCTTAAGATTCTTTAATCTCCCTAGTTCCTGTGTGGTTAATTCTTCTTTACTGTTTAGTTTTGTTTCTTTGTTTTTAATTGCAGTTTTCTCTTTCCTGATTAACTAATGATTTTTCTCTCTCTCTTTTTTTATTTTTTTGAAGACAACCAGATTTTGTCTTCATAGATTATAGCTAACATTTTTCTAACTCATTAGAATTAAAAAACATAATAGTGTCTCTGTCATCAACTCTGTCATTTTAACACAATAACAACCTTAGGCAACATGTAGGTGAATAAGCCTGTTGGTGGTCCTATAAAACTTTTTTATGGATACTGAATTTTGAATTTCATACAGTTTTCACATCATGAACTATTATCATTCATTTTTTCCCCCAAATATCACATAAGCTGTAAGCAGCATTCTTATTTTGCAGGCCATACAAAAATAGATGTTGGACCAGATTTGGCCCATAAACTGTGATTAGCTGGTACCTACTCTACCAGCTAATTATAATGGTGTCTATTAGTTTCCTAATATGAACAATAGTAACAGTTTTGCTATACCCTCTTTCCTTTATCTTAGTTTCTTTATCAATATTTTCTTCCTCATTATTTTACTTTGTATATTAAATAATTTTGAAGATAAACTTACCTGATCATAAGATATGGGTCTCTTCCTTTCTTTTATATTGAATACCTTTTACATGTTGCTGTACTGACTTCTGACCTTGTTTGTGACTATGGAGAAACATACAGACAGCTTCGTTGTTTTATCTTATTCTTATATGTTGCATAATCTTTTTTCTCGATCACTCAAATGATCCTCTTGTTTAAATCTTGGAATTTCAATAATTAGCATAGTTATAGTGTTGCTGTACCAGTTTCAGTGTTCGCTAGAACATTAAACCCCCAATGTAAAAAATATTCAAGGCATATTAATTGTGAAGATTTTTCTTGATTTATTTCTTTAAGTTATTTTCCATTTTGTTGCTTCTGTTTTTTTATCTTCAGAGATTTCAATTATACATATGTTATATTTTTAATTTTTGCTTCTTTTCTGTATCTCATTTTATCTGTAACCTTTTCAGTTGTTTTATTTTGCTGTTTCTAATTTATTTTGTTAAGTCTTCTCATTTCTGTAATTTATTTCCTTTACTATATTTACCATAGTGTATGTTCCTCAAAGGTGTTCCTTGCATTTTCTTTCTTTATGTGCTGATTTTGGTTTTTCTTCAATTTTTCCTGAGTTCTACCAGTTCAATTTTCATTTCTTTCTGGTCTAATTCCCTCTTATCTCTGAATTCTAGTATTACTTCCCTTGGGCTTCCCTTGTGGCTCAGCTGGTAAACCCGCCTGCAATACAGGAGACCTGGGTTTGATCCCTGGGTTGGGAAGATTCCCTGGAGAAGGGAAAGGATACCCACTGCACTGTTCTGGCCTGGAGAATTCCATGAACTGTATAGTCCACAGGGTCGCAAAGAGTCAGACACGACTGAGCGACTGTCACTTTCTGTCATACACTTAAACAGGATACTGCTTGCTATTCTTTTACTTGCTGGTAGATACGAGGTGAATTATTTAGTCTTTGTGTCACCATTTTTCTTGTGAGTATTCATTTTTGTTTTCATGTAAGAATTTTGTACAGTTGTTCTGGTTCTTTTCCTATTACTTGTCATTGAATAAGCTGGATTTTCTTGGATTAGTATCCTCTACAGAGTTGATGGGAAAGAGAGGCAGTTGTTGCCAGAGTAACCATTGAATTTTTACTACAAAAAGGATCTGTATTTGCTGTCACAAAGATAGATAGTTCTCTATACAAGTATGGCTCAAGTATGTGAACATGTTACACCCCTAATCCCTCTGATTCTGAGTCAAATGCAGTAATGGGTAGGGTTTTGTCAATAGCTTGTTGACTGTAGTTCCAGCGGAATTTTTTTTTTCCAAGCAAGATTATAAATTTTAAATTCAGGGTGAACCCCTCATCTTCAAGAACTATTATAATTGTGCTATTATCTTCTGAGCTCTACTTCTGTTGGGCTCCTTATTATTCTTGACATTTCAGAGCTTCACTGCCTCCCAAGAGAAATGTAACTTTTTTTTTTTTAATAATTCCCAAATCCCTTCATTTTTTTGGATTATATTTATCTTCCAGGTTTGAGAAAAATTAGAGTTTTCGAGGTTTTCACTGTTGTTTTTCTGCTGTATGATGTCCAGGAGCAAAGAGGAACTATGATGACTTTCCCAGCCCTATTTATACAGGGATTCTATTAACATTATGCTTTGAAAGAGGTAAGCAGAAAGGGTGCCTATGTTTAGTTTTCAACAAATGGAGTATAAACTTTAAAAAGCAAATTCAAAATTGTGATGCGACCATGAAGGTTTGAAATTTCCAGGAATAATTCTAGAGTAAAAATCTAAAGAATCAGCAAAAATGATGGAATGTAAAAACCATAGGAATTCAGATGAAGAGAAAAGAGTGTTGATAGGTGCAATGATTGAAGGGGTTGTATGGGAACAGAGATTAGATTAGAAGGATTCACCGTAGGCTTGAGCAAATGTCACTGGCATTCCGCCTATAATTTTGGTCTAAGAACCTTGGAAAATTCTTTCTCACTTCCCATTCTGTGTTCCTGCTTGTTTTCCATCTACCTCAGGATATCTCAAACTGTGAAGAAAATGAAAAGAGATAGAGCTGGTTAAGGGAGAGGAAGAAGGTTTCAGAATAAAAAACACATATAGATTTTTTTCTCTCTGTGTCTCCAGAGTCTATGCCAGTTCCCCAGAACCAAGCCAGGCTCCCAGAGGCATTCTGGACCAAGAGTTCTTGGCACGGACAAGATTTCCAAAAGACAGAAGTGCCTTTGAGCCATATCCTGGCGCCTGAAAGCAAGCCAAAACAGCTTGGACAGTGAGAAAAGTGAAGCAGCTTCAGAACATTCTGTGTCACATATTTGTTGCTGGCCTCTTTGCTTTATAATCTTTTTAAAAATTATGTTTTCCTCCTGGATATTTTAGTCTGCTTTTATTAGTCATTTCAAGGAGGATCATATAAAGGCTTAGGGAAGGCTGGTCGTTCATTCCTCTGCACGGCCTCCAGTGCGGCACCCTGCCTGTGCTCTCTCCACCACTGTTTACTTATAAGCTTGATTTTGGCAGCCAGTAAGTTTATTTTACATTTTACTGAAGTGTGAGGGGAAATACTGATAGAAAAACTAAACAAAACCCCTCATGAAATGGTATCACCAAATGAGCAAAGTACCTGAAAAAGTCAAACATCCGGGTGCCCAGAACTCAAAGGCTGATTTTTCTTCCCTATAAGGCACCCTCAGAACCTCTTCCTAAAACTGGCGGTTGATAAGATCATCTGAAAATTAATCACTAGCGGAGAGAGGGCTGTATTCACTGTCAACCTACCCTGCAAGTCTGGGTCCTTGCCTCCCTGAGTTTCTCCTGTGTTTCTGTGTTCACCAGAAACTTTTCAGAACAGGGGGCACAAATTTCTTTGCCATTGCTTTAAAGAAATGGGAATGCTAGCTCTTCTGTCTAATGAAAGTATGATTTTTATTTACCTATGACTGCTACTGGTGATTATTGAAAAATAATCTAAAATAATTTCTTCCTCATATGCGATGATGTAGCTTATCATAAAATATTTTATAAAATAAAAATTTCAATGGACACATGTAAAGTGAAGGGTTTTAGAAATCTGGAAAACATAATTTTACATAATTTTTCATAAAGCAAGTCTCTAAGAGTAGACATTAAGTGTGTATCTGTGGAAGGGTGACATGTGTATATAACTATACTCCAAACTTATGTCTCTCATTAATATGTTGATGGTTGAATGATACACATCCCCATAATCATTTTGGAATAACATGGCAATTTAAAATGGGAGAAGGACATAACTTATAAGAGAAAGCACATTTGCCTAAAAGGGTTATTCTATATTAGTCCAGGCCTAATGGCACCCCACTCCAGTACTCTTGCCTCGAAAATCCCATGGATGGAGGAGCCTGGTAGGCTGCAGTCTGTGGGGTCGTAAAGAGTTGGACACGACTGAGCGACTTCACTTCACTTTCAACACAGAAGCTAAGTCAGACAATAGAGAACACCCAAGTCTCCTACAAGTGAGGCTAATCAGCTCCAGGTAAGAAGTAACCTGCAAGAGATAGACCCCCTTTGAGGCACTGCACAATGGAAAGATTAAAAGCTGAGGGTTGAGAAGACACTGGAAAAAAATAAAAGCTTTCTGACAAAACAATTCCCACTCACTTAAAAAAAATGTGGTATACAGATCATAACCATAGCAACAACAAATCTCAAATCCAGCTCAATTTCTAATGAGATTAATATTAACACCCATAGTAAAGTCCCAGCAGGAAAAAAAAACAGCTGTGCCCATTTCTAGGCTTAAAGATTATATGTCTCATTCTGTATTGTAGTACACAAGATGTCTTGTCTTTATAAAAATTACAAAGCATTAAGAAAGAAAGAAAAAGTTTCCCAAGAAACAAAGCAATTCTTAAAAGCTCAGATATGACACAAATGTTGGAACTATCTGGCAAGGAATTTCAAATAACTATGAATAATATGCAAAAGCACTAATTGGAAAGATAAGTAACATGTAATATCAATTGGGTGATTTCAGGAGAGAAAAGCAAACTGTAAGAAAGTATCAATAGAAGTTTAGAAATGAACAAAGAAATGGAGATAAAAAGTACTTCTTACAGACTTATTAGTAGCCTTAGCAAGGTCAAGCATCATAGTTTTCTAGGACAGCCATACCAGAATATCATGAATGGGTGACTTACACAACAAAATTTTTCCTCATAAATGGGCAATCTAGAAGACTGAGATCAAGGAGTTGACAGGGTTAGTTTCTTCCGAGGCCTCTCTACTTGGCTTGTGGATGGTCATCTACTCCCTGTGTCTTCATGCAAACTCCCCTCTGTGTGCCCTAATCTCCTCTTGTAAAACATCAGCAGTATTAGAGTAGGACCCAGTTAACAAGTTCATTTTAACTTGATTATTTTTTGAAGAGGTCACCAAAAGAGACCCGGTATCCAAAACAGTCATATTCTGAAATGCTGGGATTAGGACTTCAACATATAACTTTTTTTTTGTTTTTTTGAGAAAGAGAACAACACAACTCAGCATATAGCACAAAGAAAGTTTCAGTGAACTAAAGATAAGTCTACAGATAGTATACAAATTGAAACTGAAATAATGAGAAAAGGGAAAACCCAACAGAAGAGATCACCAAGAGATGTGAAACAATATCAAATGGTCTAACATACTGTAGCTCAGATGGTAAAGAATCTGCCTGCAATGCAGGAGACTCAGGTTCAATCCCTGGATCAAGAAGATCCTCTGGAGAAGGGAATGGCAACCCACTCTAGTGTTCTGGAGAATCCCACGGGCAGAGGAACCTGGTAGGCTATAGTCCATGGGGTCACAAAGAGTCGGACATGACTGAGCGAAGTCTAGTTAACATATATGTAATTAGAATCCCAGTGTTTGACTGTATATGCTGAATCATTCATTACAACTTTCATTTTTAAAATTTTTCTTCTCATTTTTTTTAGAACTCGCTTTGTCGTATAGGTTTAATTTCTATCATCAAATATTTTGCTTACATATTTTCACACTTTCTAGTATAATGTTGGCATTGAAGTGTGTAAATTGGTGTTTGAATATATCTTGAGCCATACATATAATAATATTTTTAAATCAGTTTATGATTACTTCCTAAATATTCTAAAATTGAGAATATTATCAGTATTTCATTGTTTTTAGTAAATATAAAATTTCCAGTAGTACAGATATAACTATAAATAATAAGCTTTCTATAATTTAAGTTTTTTAAAGTACCAACTGCTAATAGTCTCTTTATTCTTTCAAATATTATTTGATTCATATAAACATACATTACAAAGGCAGTAAATGTCTACTCTTGTGGGCATATCATAGGGAAATATAAATATTTCCCTATAGTAAATTCCAGAAGGGGGTTTCCTAGGTCAAGAGGTATGTACATGTTTAATTTTGATAAGTACTCTCACACTGCACTCCAGAAAAGGCTATACCAGTTCATACAACAATAGTATATATTCAAGATCATTTTTCTACACTCTGGCCAATCTTAATATATCAGTTCAGTTCACTTGCTCTGTCACGTCCAACTCTTCATGATCCCATAGACTGCAGCATGCCAGGCCTCCCTGTCCATTGCCACCTTCCAGAGCCTACTCAAACTCATGTCCATCGAGTCAGTGATACCATCCAACCATCTCATCCTCTGTCAACCCCATCTCCTCCTGCCTTCAATGTTTCCCAGAATCACGGTCTTTTGAAATGAGTCAATTCTTCACATCCAATGAGCCAAAGTATTGGAGTTTCAGCTTCAGCATCAGTCCTTCCAATGAATATTCAGGACTGATTTCCTTTCGGATGGACTGGTCAGATCTCCTTGCAGTCCAAGGGGCTCTCAAGAGTCTTCTCCAACACCACAGTTCAAAAGGATCAATTCTTCAGTGCTCAGCTTTCTTTATAGTCCAATTCTCACATCCATACATGACCACTGGAAAAACCATAGCCTTGGGTAGAAGGACCTTTGTTGGTAAAGTAGTGTCTCTGCTTTTAATATGCTGTCTATGTTGGTCATAATTTTCTTCCAAGGAGCAAGTGTCTTTTAATTTCATTGATGCAATCACCATCTGCAGTGATTTTGGAGCCCCCAAAATAATCTCTCATTGTTTCTACTGTTTCCCCATCTATTTACCATAAAGTGATGGGACTGGATGCCATGATCTTAGTTTTCTGAATGTTGAGTTTTAAGCCAGCTTTTTCACTTTCCTCTTTCACTTTTATCAAGAGGCTCTTTTGTTCTTCTTCACTTTCTGCCATAACAGTGTTATCATCTGCATATCTGAACTTATTGATATTTTCCCATCAATCTTGATTCCAATTTGTGCTTCATCCAACCCAGAATTTCACATGATCTACTCTGCATATAAGTTTAATAAGCAGGGTGACAATATACAGCCTTGATGTACTCCTTTCCCGATTTGGAACCAGTCTGTTGTTCCGTGTCCAGTTCTAACTGTTGCTTCTTGACCTGCATGCAGATTTCTCAGGAGGCAGGTCAGGTAGTCTGATATTCCCATCTCTTTAAGAATTTTCCACAGTTTGTTGTGATCCATACAGTCATCATTTTAATTTATAATTTGATGTCAGTGATATTTAGCAGATATATTTTAATCTCTAAGAAGCTGGGTTTTTCCCATTGTTAGTGGTGACTCCTTAACTTTTAAATATTGTTCCAAAAAAATTTTAGTAGCAATTCAACAATGAGAATGTGATTAGTCAAAGTTTTACCTTTTAAAATGTATTGATGTTTTCCTCTAGAGCTTCTAATACCTTTAAAAATGAACTATCTTTTCTCTGTAGAATACAAATTAACATATTCAGTTCAGTTCAGTTGCTCAGTCGTGTCCAGCTCTTTGCGATCCCATGAACCGCAGCACGCCAGGCCTCCCTGTCCATCACCAGCTCCCAGAGTCCACCCAAACCCATGTCCATAGAGTTGGTGATGCCATCCAACCCTCTCATCCTCTGTCATCCCCTTCTCCTCCTGCTCTCAATCTTTCCCAGCATCAGGGTCTTTTCAAATGAGTCAGCTCTTTGCATAATGTTATTATTTTATTTGGGGGGTTCTTGACACCTGTATTTTGTATCTAGTCTTTCAAAACTAAGTTGTTTAAAATTTGTATTACTATGTTCTTTTCTCATAATGTTTATAATAGTTTTTATTCAGTTAAAATTTCTGTGTTTTTCTGACATTAAATCATAGACTCCTACTCTGCTCAAGAAACAAGTCAACATACGTAGAGTTTACATGTCAGTGATATACTGTGTGTATGTATATATATATGCTTTTTTTTTCTTGTGAACAGTCATATTTGTTAGGCGAAGAGGTCATTTGTGCAATATTTCTTTTTGTTTCTTCATACACATTTTTACATCTTCTTTTTTCTAGTAAAGTTCCACTGTTAATACAGTTTGACCATAAGAGTTCACTAGAGAAAAATAAAATTCATTCTACTGTGAATTAGCACATGTATAATCCTTTAAAAGCCTACTAGAAGCATCTCTCTAAATAACTCATGGGTTCACAGGAGATCTTGGCCGCATCTTCCAACCTCTAAGCAGGTATTTCCAGCAGCGCTCCAATGTCTAGGGTACTTTCAATCCTTTATTCAACCAGAGAATCTCTGAATTTATTAGAGTTATATAAATGGGATACCAGGTAATGTTTTATTAAAATAAAGATTTTGAAAATAAAAAAATAATTTATTGGTTCATATTCAGTTCAGCTCAGTTCAGTTCAGTTGCTCAGTCATGTCTGACTCTTTGCGACCCCATGAATTGCAGCACGCCAGGCCTCCCTGTCCATCACCAACTCCCAGAGTTCACTCAGACTCGCGTCCATCGAGTCACTGATGCCATCCAGCCATCTCATCCTTGGTCGTCCCCTTCTCCTCGTGCCCCCAATCCCTCCCAGCATCAGAGTCTTTTCCAATGAGTCAACTTTTCGCATGAGGTGGCCAAAGTACTGGAGTTTCAGCTTTAGCATCATTCCTTCCAAAGAAATCCTAGGGCTGATCTCCTTCAAAATGGATTGATTGGACCTCCTTGCAGTCCAAAGGACTCTCAGGAGTCTTCTACAACACCACAGTTCAAAAGCATCAATTCTTCGGCGCTCAGCCTTCTTCACAGTCCAACTCTCACATCCATACATGACCACAGGAAAAACCATAGCCTTGACTAGATGGACCTTAGTCAGCAAAGTAATATCTCTGCTTTGAATATGCTATCTAGGTTGGTCATAACTTTTCTTCCAAGGAGTAAGCGTCTTTTAATTTCATGGCTGCAATCACCATCTGCAGTGATTTTGGAGCCCCCCAAAATAAAGTCTGACACTGTTTCCACTGTTTCCCCCTCTATTTCCCATGAAGTGATGGGACCGGATGCCATGATCTTTGTATTACTCTTATTCAAAAAAATTAATGCTGTTCCATAATGATTATTCTCCTAGCCTAATTTCTACATTAATTATCCAAACTTATTTCCTCTTTGACATCTATTTTGTCCTATAGTCATATTGAAATGCTCATCATCCAAATATAGTCTGATACAGCAGATATTTTTATCAACTCAATGGACGTGAGTTTGCACAAACTCCAGGAGGTAGTGAAGGACAGGGAAGCCTGGTGTGCTGCAGTCCATGGGGTTACAAAGAGTCAGACACAACTGCGAGACTAAACTACAGGAAGTAAAGAACTAGTCCAGGCTCTGGCTTCTTCCCTTCAACTCGAACTTAGAGATGCCTCTGCAGCTAACAAGTTTGACTATCTTGAGGAGGAAAAAAACTATTGAGTCCCAATGTAGGAAATGGCTCCCAGTGGGAGAGCTCCAGGGTGTACATATATAGTCTGGCCTAGGGAGAGCTTTCTAGGAGTTCCCCTCACTCTCATTTCTTGTACCTTTGCTCCACTGGGCAGCCAGTAGTAATACATGTTGCCATGTGCAGCCCATTTTCTTCTTACTCCCGGAAACAGGCAATATTCTCAGAGGGTGGTTACTCTTGGATTAAAACATAGCTTGGTCAGAGGCACTGGCTGATTATCTCTGTAGTCAAAAGATACCTGGGGAGGTAACGAGACATGGAGTAACAGTAAAGCCTCTCTGTCTCTTTATTTCTGAAGTCATATTTATTACAAGAAAAAAACCCAAAGAGGTGAACAAGTAAAATCATCCATAAATCTGATCATCCCTGTATATTTACCTCATTTTATATTTCATTCCCTCTTTCTTTACTGATTTATATAAGTGAAATTATATTTACACCAATTTTGTGTCATGTTTCTATTATTTTATATTATAAAACATTAGAATTTATATGTTATGTAAATCTTTATATGTTGTTACTTAGTTGTTCGATCATGTCCAACTCTTTTGTGACCCCACAGTCTGTAGCCCACGAAGGCCTCTGTCCAAGAGATTTGCCAGACAAGAATACTGGAGTGGGTTGCCATTTCCTTCTCCAGGAGATCTTTCTGACCCAAGGATCGAACCTGCGTCTCCTGCATTTGCAGGCAGATTCTTTACCACCGAGCTACCAGGGAAGCTCAAATCTTTACTACTTCATTTAGTTTTCTAGGAGAAGGGGACGACAGAGGATGAGATAGTAGAATGGCATCACTGACTCGGTAAGCACAGTATGAGTTTGAGCAAACTCCAGGAGATAGCGAAGGACAGGGAAGTCTGGCACACTGCAGCTCATCAGGTTGAAAAGAGCTGGACACGACTTAGTGTCTGAACAACAAAAATAGCTATACCATCACATGCTTGTTCTTTCTGTTCGCACTTCTCTTATATTTGGTCATAATTGCTTCCATATCGACTCTACTACAAAAGTTGAGACATGTATATCTCTGCATACATACATGTTTTGAGAAGTTTCTCTTAACACAATCTCTAGGTCAAATAATATAAATAATAGCTACATACTGGTAACATTTATTGAAGGATCGCTGTACACTAGCGTTCTACATGTTTCACGCACGTTAACTCATGTAACCTTCACATCTATCTCCTGAAACCAGTACTATTATCATCCCTAGCCTATGGAGGCAGAATCTGAGAGACACAGTGACGAGGTTAAACAATTTCCTTATGGCTAGATGGGAAGTGGCAGAGTTGGAGTTCAAATACAGGCTCAAAGATGTAGAAACACATGCGAACAGGTATACTGGCTGAGTATCAGTATAATCTTTTCGGCATGATGCAGGGGGCATACTATCACATCAATTCTCCATTAAAATGGTAGTGTGGCATCTTTATAGCAGAGAAATATAGGTATTTACTTTGGGCCAAAAAGCATACATGCAGTGTTTTTGTTAAGAAGCAATTAAATCAATCTATGAGATATTTAAACTATTCAGCCAGCCTGCAATTCATATGCCTACATTCCCTGTGTGATGGAAGAATTTATAAGGATCACAAAGACACCCTAAGTCTCAATACAAACATTATTACTGGGCCAATATTTTTTTTAATGTATGCCTGTGTTTTTAATTTTCTTTGTTAATTTGCAATAATTTATAAGTCATTTAAGTAAGAAAACACTCTCAGAAGAAATTATACATTAGCTGTCATAGAAAATAGTTTTTTCTTTCTCTTTAATTTCTTTTGTGTGAATGACATGTCAGAGGATAAGGCATGGCAAGCATTCAAATTCTTCATGGACCTAGTGGTACCAAATGCAGTAGCAGCTTTGCTTAAGCAAAACTCCATGGCATTATACTTAGGTTTAGTATTTAATGAGTTAAGTTTTCATCCACATTGCCTATTTTTCTACTGAACCCTGCCAAAAATATTCTGGCAGATGGTAAAATAATAAAATTGCTGGCTCTAAAATCCAAAATCTTGGAGATAATTAGAAGACTTGATACAGGTAACATTTATTAGTCATGAAGCGCTTGACAGCAAGGAGGATTTTTCAACCCACACAATTTTGAAAGGGAAAAAAATTTCTTTCTGAACACTGATCAAACTGTGACTCTGTGACATGAAGGGAGAAACACACTTCACAGGATTTAGTTGGACAACTTCTTCACTGAAGCACAGCCTAAACAGAGAGAAGGAAATAACGCCTTTTAAAGGTGACTCCATTTACAGAACAACGAGGGCAAATGTGAACCATCTTTGGAAATTTTCTTCTGTTCTGGTTAAACAAACTGCAAGTTCATTAGGTAGAAATGAGCACCAAGAATAATCTCGCTAACCATTAGATAGGTTTAAATGAAATAAAATGTATTTTATCAGTTTTCCTTCTTTCTTAACATAAGCATCATTCTTAGGCTGGGAAGGCACCCAGGAGCATTTGCTGGTTGGAGAAGGTTAAGATTTAAAAATTTTACCATTCAGCTCTTCACACAAAAACTACAGTGGTTACCCCATCCATATTTTACCAAAGTCAAGTACAACTTACAGGTATAAGAAATTCAAGCAATCCTGCTGTTAACATAGAAGAAGGGGTAAATAGCATTGGTAATCTGCTTTGGGCTTCAAAGAGTGTAGTTCAGGCTGCTGTGGCTTGATCATAGACATATGCCATCTTCCTAGAATCTAAGTGTTTTTCTAAACTGAAAGGGGTTTTAAAGATCTCCAGTTGCATTTCTCATTTTTTAGAAGGAAAAAAAAAAAATTTAATGCTTCATGAAATGAAGTGACTTGCACAGGCTATTCCCTGGAAAACCTGAGACTTGATCACAGAGGCCCTGATTCCTCGTATCCTGCTGTTTCTACTGTGTTATGGCTACAAGTTTGCATGATAAAGTATCTGCCAGATTCACCAAACCTAGTGACCCAAACTGTATCCTGTGAATACACATAAGAATGAATAACAGGCCCAAATAGAATTCAATGTGTAAATTTTTAAAAGTTAAATTTAAGAGTGGATAATATATTGAAAGCCTTGAAAAGGGAGGAAACAAGAAAGGAAGGAAGAGAAGTATTTTTGTTTGTTTTTCTAGTGGAAATATAATGACCATTAAAGGAAAATTTCAGAAAAGAATGGTTGACTCTATATAAGTTATCAAAACCTGGGACTGATTCTTCTGTCTTATGAAAATGGAATGATAAATTGCCAAAGAATGAAATACAGCTATGCAGATGAGAAAAGAGATTTTTAACACACACAAAAAAAATTATAAATCTGATATCTCTGGAGAAAAAGGCAGTTAAGTTCCAAAACCAAGTATATGACTGATAACAGATATATTTAAAAATAATAGATAGATTTAAAGTAAGCATGGTCTAGAAGGTGTTAAGAAACAATCCATTAGAAGTAGAAATCACATTAGAGCATCATAATAATAGTAAGTAACACCATTTGGTACTTCATATGCACAAACACTATTCTAAGGGCTTTAAATACATGAACTCATTGATCTCCTACAACATATCTGTAAAGTACGTATGTTTATTCCTCTCATTTTATAGATATGAAATGAAAGTACTGCTGGATTAAATTGCTTATTTAAGGTTGTAACACTTCTAAAAATATAACTGAAAAATGAACCCAGGAAATCTGATTTCAGAATCCATGGTCTTAACTTCTATGCTATTATGTCCTTATCCTCGTACAAAGATAATAAAATAAATAGAAAATGTATCCTTAGAAACTTGATACAATCTCTCATACAACACTGAGACCATTGCAGAGGGGCATCTGTACTATAATAGTGCAAGGGTCTTGTTCAAAGAAAACTGATCTCAGAGCAAGTTGTAAGAGCCTTGCTCTTACATATAAAGAAGGTATGTCATGAGGTGACTTCTGAAAGAAGGAAGGAAGGGGAAAAAGGAGTGAGAAAGTGGATATGAAATGTGTGCTGTGCTTAGTTGCTCAGTTATGTCCAACTCTTTGCATCCCCATGGACTGTAGCCCACCAGGCTCCTGTCTCCATGGGATTTTCCAGGCAAGAATAGTGGAGTGGGTTACCATGCCCCTCCTCCAAGGGATCTTCCCAACCCAGGGAATGAACCCAAGTCTCCCATATTGCAGGCAGAATTGCAGGCAGATTCTTTACCATCTGAGCCACCAGGGAAGCCAAAACACTGGAATGGGTAGTCTATCCCTCTGCAGGGGATCTTCCCGACCCAGGAGCTGAACCAACGTCTATCCACCTGCACTGCAGTAGACCCTGGTTTGAGTCCTGGGTCAGGAAGATCCCCTGGATAACACATAGGCTACTCACTCCAGTATTTTTGGGCTTCCTTGGTGGCTCAGATGATACCTATATGTCAATGAAATAGCATAAGTAACAAAAATAAGCCATATGTATTTTGATGGCAAAAAAACATATCAAACTAATGGTAAAAACCCATTGTGGACTTTCAGATTAAGCTCCAATATTGCTGAAGCCTGGCTTGGAGAATTTTAAGCATTACTCTACTAGCGTGTGAGATGAGTGCAATTGTGTGGTAGTTTGAGCATAGTTAGATAGGCAAAAAGAGTTATTAACTGGAGAAGGGAGAGGAGGTGGGAGATGGTGGAGTTGAAGAATGATTATCAATAGGAGATTGAGGGCAAGCTGAAATTTCACTGATGCCTGACATTGATGGCACAAGTTCAGTTCAGTTCAGTCTCTCAGTCGTGTCCAACTCTTTGTGACCCCATGGACTGCAGCATGCCAGGCCTCCCTGTCCATCACCAACTCCCAGAGTTTACTCAAATTCATGTCCATTGAGTCAGTGATGCCATTTAACCATCTCATCCTCTGTCGCCCCCTCCTCCTCCCACCTTCAATCTTTCCCAGCATCAGGGTCTTTTCCAATGAGTCAGCTCTTCGCATCAGGTGGCCAAAGTTTTGGAGTTTCAGCTTCAGCATCAGCCCTTCCAATGAATATTCAGAACTGATTTCCTTTAGGATGGACTGGTTGGATCTCCTTGCAGTCCAAAGGACTCTCAAGCATTTTCTCTAACACCACAGTTTAAAAGCATCAATTCTTCAGCACTCAGCTTTCTTTATAATAGTCCAAGTCTCACATCCATACTGACTCCTAGCTGGATTCAATTCTATTTACCCTCTTGAATAACAATCCAGTGAGGTTTAGGTGGTAGCTCCTTTTTTCTTATCAGAGATGACGTGATTCTATGGTCAAGTGGCCCTTGCCATTTCCTGCCTTGTGAATCTCTGGTTCTTCAGTTACTTTTTCTTCCTCTTGTCTCTCTTCATCCTTTCTCTGTGTCTTCAACTCCTGGCATGTCTTTGCAGTACTAGCTACATCCCCACTGATTTTACACTTGTTTCTGACACCTGGGCTTGAAACACAGATACTGTACCACTGTACTCTATACAGTACTTAGTACAGTAAGGTACACAAAAGCAAAACCACTTGTAGAGGATGCACACACATGACAGTGTACACCAGACACATGAGCTCACTTACGGTGTTTGGACCTGTGAACATGTGTCTGCATCTTTGGAAGTGGGCAACTTGAAGGTTTGAATGTAGAGGACTATTATTAATTACAGTCACCATGCTGTGTATCGCATCCTCAAAACTTATTTATTTTGTACCAGAAAATGTGTATCTTCTTTTGACTCCCTTCACACATTTCATCCACCTCTACCCCCATCTCTAGCAGCCAACAATCTGTTCTGTGTATCTGAGTTTGAGCCTGTTTGTTTTAGATTCCATGCATAAGTAAGATAATCTGGTTTTTATCTTTGTCTAACTAATTTCATTCAGCATAATGCTCTTAAGGTCCATCATAAATGGCAAGATTTCATTTTTTCATAGCTGAATAATATCTCATTGTATATATACCATATTTGCTTTATCCATTTGTGTGTTGATGAATACTTAAGTTGCTTCCATTTCTTGGCTATTGTAAATAATACTGTAATGAACATCAGGTGCACATATCTTTTTGAGTTAATGTTTTCATTTTCTTTGGATAAATGTTCAGAAATGGAATTTCTGGATCATATGGTAGTTCTGTTTTTAATTTTTTGAGGAATCTCCATACTATTCTCCATAGTGCCTGCACCAATTTACATTACCATCAAGAGTGTACCAGAAGGGTTCCCTTTTGTCTACATCCTTTCCAGTGCTTCTCATTTCTTATCTTTTTGAAAATAGTCATTCTAACAGGTATGAAGTGGTATTTCATTATGTTTTTGATTTGCATTTCCCTATGACACGATTGAGCAACTTCACTTTCACTTTTCACTTGCATGCATTGGAGAAGGAAATGGCAACCCACTCCAGTGTTCTTGCCTGGAGAATCACAGGGACGGGGGAGCCTGGCGGGCTGCCATCTATGGGGTCGCACAGAGTCGGACACGACTGAGGCGACTCAGCAGCAGCAGCATGACTAGTGATATAGGGCATCTTTTCATGTACCTATTTGCCATCAACATGTCTTCTTTGGAAAATGTCTGTGCAGATCCTCTACCTGTCTTAAAATCAAGTTCTTTGTGTTTTGCTGTTGAGTTGTAGAAGTTCTTTATATATGTTGAATATTGACTGCCTTTAAGATATATGACCTGCAAGTATTTACACCCACTGAATGTGGTTTCCTTTTTACTTTGCTGGTGGTTTCTTTTGCCATGCAGAAACTTTTCAGTTTGATGTAGCCCCACTTGTTTATTTTTGCTTTTGTTGCCTTTGCTTTTGTTGTCAAATCTAAAAAATCACTGCCAAGACTAATGCCAAGACACTTACTGCCTGTTTTTTCCTCAGAGTTTTATGGTTTCAAGTCTTATATTCAAATCTTTAATCCATTTTGAGTTCACTTTTTTGTGTATAGCATAAGAGAAGTGATTCAGTTTCATTCTTTTGCATGCAGCTGTCCAGTTTTCCCAATACAATTTATTGTCCTTTCCCTATTGTATATTCTTGGCTCTTTTGTCACGAATTAGTTGACCATATATGTGTGTGTTTCTTCCTGGGCATTCTATTTTGTTCCATCGATCTACGTATTTTTACATCAATGCCACACTGTTTTGTTTACTATAGCTTTGTAATATAGTTTGAAATAAGGGCATGCGATGACTCGAGCTTTGTGCTTCTTTCTCAGGATTGCTTTGGCGATTCGGGGTTCCAGAAGTCTGTCCAGGAACCAAATTCTTATTCTTGGTTGTTATTAGTTTCAGCTACCTTTACCCTTTTTCGCACATTTTTAAGGATGAGAAGTTAAAAAAGGATTATATCCCCAAGTCAAAAAACTAAAAGTCTGCATAAGAAACTATGAGTTTGCATGTCTGTTTGGAAGACAGTTGGGGGGGGTGGATATTTTGAGAGGACTTAAATATTAGTCACTGTTGCTTTTTCCTCATAAGATTTGACAATCAAGGGTGGAGGGTAAAAACCTGGTGCCCCTCCCCAAGGGATGAGACAATAAAATAAAGAAGGAGGAACCTAACAGCAGCTAAATGTGTATAAAACAGAAATATTTCTAGCTTGTTCCTTCCCCACTTCTAACTGTCGAAAACAGCTGGCTGTTTCTTTAATCCTTTGTTATCTTGGATTCGACAAAGCAAATTCTATTTAAAGGAGTCTTTTACATTTTCAAAGGAGGAAAAAAACTGAGTGAGAGTAGCATATTATATGAGGAAACTTTCAAAAAATCTTCACAAAATATGTATGTAGGAAGATAAAATTATGAGAGGGAGAAGCAGATGAACCAAGGGGTCTTGATTTTTTGCACAGAAAACTTGACCTGAGTTCTAACCTGGAAGCACAGCCACATATGTTGGCAGGTCATTTTAATTGTTTGGGTCAAAAGTAATCATGATCTTCTAGAATTTCCTGGAGTATTTTAATGTTCACATCTTCCACTATGAATTTCCTTCTCTGATCTGGTCAAATTCCTAAATATCATGGGAGAGTCCTTCACACTGCATTTGGTTCTGCAAGACCACCAGCATGGTGTGGATTCAGATTTGTGGTCTTGCTATTTCATCTGATCCAGATGCTTCATTTTGTCTGCTTTCTCAGCATAACTGAGGTGGAGACTTGGACTCAGATAAACTGGCTTTATCCCAACCTGGATAAGATAAATATTTGCAAGAGCAAATATCTAGAACAGACATGGTCTGACTGCCCCTTCTATCAAAAGCACATGTCTTGAGTTATCTGGTAAACATTAAAGTTTTCAATTATATTAACAGCACTGGAAGAGACATCAAGAACACATCTCTTGTGTTCCTTTGACTCGTACAGCAGAAGTCCACTATCCCAGATAAACAGATGCACAGCCAAACTTTGGTTAGCCATATAAATGCAAGCATCCCTTGGCATGTGTAGGTGTTAGCCGTTCAGTCGTGTCCAACTGCAATTCCATGGACTGTAGCCTGCCTGACCCTCTGTCCATAGAATTCTCCAGGCAAGAGTACTGGAGTGGGTAGCCATTCCCTTCTACATGGGATCTTCCTAACCCAGGGATTGAATCCAGGTCGCCTGCATTGCAGGCAGATTCTTTACCACCTGAGCTACCAGGGATGCCCAGTGTTATTTTGTCCCTATCAATCTATCTTTCTGCTTAGGTGAGGGGAAACACTGCATATTTCATTGATCCAAATATACTTATTTTTTCACATTTTAATATCTCTTAACCTAGGATGCATTTTACAATTGATGCAGTGTCATAATCTTTATTGAAAATGCCATTTGGGGAGATTTTATTAAATCATTTAAAATTATTACATCTTAAAATTGATGGTGTCTTAGATCACATGAAGTACTAAAGTTGGAATTCCTTGGAAAGTTTTGTTTCGGTAGTTCTAGGAACAGGGGGGTAATGGGAAGTAAACTTGGGAAATGAACTCAGAAGTATTAGAGATGAAAGTTTTACAAATGATACATGTTTAGTTCTCTTGACTCTTGTCAGTTTTTTTGAGTGGAGGGATTAAAAGTACACTTTGCTTATTCAATTCAACACCTAATCTATTGTGAATATTTATTAACTACATTGTCATAACACAAGTAGTCATTCATTATGAGGAAAGAGAGGAACCCAGCATTAAAATTCCAGCTCACCACTTTTTCCTGATCCATTCCATTAGCATTATTTTGCATTATCTTCTGCAAGAATTCCCCTGTCATAAACCTAAATACTGAATTATGAAAATGCCATTAAGTACTTCCAGACTCAAGAATTTCTTATATCAGTGATTCTAAAATGTGGTTACACATTAAAACCACCAAGGAAGCTTTTAGAAAATACTGATATCCAAACTCCTTCTCACACTAAATTAAAGCAGGACAGCTGGGAACAGGATATTAACACTTTTTAAAAAGCTTCCCCAACAATAAAGAATATAAACAAAACCCAGAAATGGTTTTTCAGAAAAATTAACAAAATTGGCAAACCTTTAGCTATATTGACTAAGAGAAAAGAGACAAGACTCTAATAAAATCAGAAGTAAAAAAATAGGGTACATTACTATCTATTTTACAGAAACACGAAGGCTTCTAAGAGAGTACTATGAACAATGTATGTAAACAAACTGGATAAGCGAGATGAAACAAACCAATTCCTAGAAACACACAGCTTCTCATGACTGAATCATGAAAAAAAAAAAGTGGGAAATCTGAATAGCATTGAAAACAGGGACTCAGATTTTTGTACACTCACGTTCACAGCAGCATTATTCACAAAAGCTGAAAGATGGAAGCAACACAAATGTCCATCAAATGATGAATGGACAAACAAAATATGATATATACATACAATGGAATGTTACTCAGCTTTAAAAAAAAAAAAAA
>SJYX01007428.1:179046-190902 GCA_006410675.1 Oreotragus oreotragus
CCACAATTAAAAAAAAAAAAAAACTTAAGCCTTCCCAGCTGTTGCAGTAGAGCCAAGTTTGAGAATCATGGACTTTACCAAAGGATGTTCATGCTCATCCATGTCCAACTCTTTGAGACCCCGTGGACTGTAGCCCACCAGGCTCCTCTGTTCATGGAATTCTCCAGGCAAGAACACTGGAGTGGGTTGCCATTACCTTCTGCAGGGGATCTTCTCTATCCAGGGATCAAACCCAGATCTCCCGCATTGCAGGCAGATTCTTGATCGTCTGAGCCACCCACCCATAGACTGACTTTTATCTCAATTTATTCTTTAATCTCTCATTGCTGCTGCTGCTAAGTCACTTCAGTCGTGTCTGACTCTGTGTGACCCCAGAGACAGCAGCCCACCAGGCTCCCCCATCCCTGGGATTCTCCAGGCAAGAAGACTGGAGTGGGTTGCCATTGCCTTCTCCAATGCATGAAAGAGAAAAGTGAAAGTGAAGTCGCTCAGTCGAGTCCGACTCTTAGCGACCCCCTGGACTGCAGCCCACCAGGCTCCTCTTTCTTGGGATTTTCCAGGCGAGAGTACTGGAGTGGGGTGCCATCGCCTTTTCCATTATAAGTAAATTTAAACAACTACTTTTTTTCCCAAAGAGTTCAAACTCGATATTATAAAAATCCTATTCCAAGAGGAACATTCTCCTTCATAATATCCATAGGAAAAGAAGGAAGAGAGAGAAAAGAAAGAGTATATTGAATAGAAAATAAGAAACAGCAGATAAGTTGTAATTTCCTGCTCTAGTTAATGCTCCTTATTCAAATGTTTTTAAGAAATAATAGTGACAGTTGCCCTTGATTGGTTGCATATTAATTGTCACTGACTAAGCAGCTGAGGAATATCACCTGTTTTAGTCCTAATTTTAAAAAATATTTGAGGTGACTATTTTTATCATCATTTTCTTGATGTGAAAATAGGCATAGATGGGTTTCCCTAGTGGCTCTGATGGTAAAGAATTTGCCTGCAATGGAGGAGATAAAGTTATATAACTTGCCAAATGCATATTGGGACTTGACTGCACTTTCCATGTTGGTGTGTCTGGCTCCAAAAGTTCATATTTTCACCCACTGTAATCATCTTTGCCTCAAAGTCGTGAAAGAGATACCAGTTTACTCAGGTGATCTTGCGGCTCAGGAAGAACTTGGTGGAATCTTTCCTACTTTTTAAAGTTTATTTCAAAACAGATACCCTGATATTGATGGGTTGACCATCTCTGGTCATTGAGGCCATCTTTGTTTATAACTAAAGTAAACGTGGCAATTGTGTCGTATGTGGCTTAAGAGAAAGGTCTTCAGAATTAGACTGCCTCAGTTTGAGTTCTACCATAATGTCTATATAGCATATAACAAGATGCTTAATCTCTCTCTAATCTCTGTATAACACAGAACAAGATGCTTAAGTTTCCTTGTGATGCGACCAAGTAATGATTGTACTTAACTCACAGAACCATTGTGAGGATTAGGTGATGGAAACCTACAGAGCTCTTTGAATAGTATTCAGAACATTAAACACTCTACAAGTAGCTATTAATATGATCAATGTTTAAATATTGGCCCTGTTTTATGACTGTCATCATTTTAGAGAAAGATCTGGAGTGCTTTTATCAATTTCTAGATTATGTTTTTCCATCGACCATCATGTCGTACCATCTGCCTTCTACGATCTACCAGCATCACAAATGTTATTTGTTAGGTGGCAAAACATAAGGTGAGCTCTTTTTCCCATTTATTTTTCCATGAGGAGTTACATCCTAATTCTCCTGAAGGCTACTGTTGTGAAAAAACAACTCAGGTTATCCACGCCACCAAAATTGATCTTGCAATTTCATGCAAAGTGATTTCACATAAGAAAAACTGTTTTCCTAAAATATGTGCCTGAGCTATTGTAATCTTTGTGGTTGCAAAATGAAAGCTATTCCGTCCTTTTGCTCCACCCTTCAATATTTGCTCAGGTGCAATTTGATTTCCACATGAACTGATTTGGAAAACTTACCAGGGACTTACAGAGCAGTTGCCATTCCGGCTCTAGTAACTTCCTAAGCAAAATCATATTCCCGAAAAATGGTCACATACAGTACCTCTGGTAAATCTCTCCGTGTGTTTGTGCCTTATTATAAACCCCATTGGCAATCTGCCTTGAAGCATGAGCACATTTTCAATCAAGCAGTAAAGCATTGAGAGTATAAAGGTCACCAGAGCTGAAGCTTCAGTGAACTGTTTTGTCCCCATGGTCAAGGAGCTTGACTGGAGTTATTGCAGTTGCTCCAAAGTTCCGTTCCCTGTGCGCCTGACTGCACTTCCCAAGTGACAGCAAAGAATGCACTTCAAGGAGATACTGTTGATTTCCTTACACCAGGGCCCTTACTTCCAGATGGATAGGATTTTTCTTAATGAAGGAAATGTTCAGAAAGTTTATGCATACACCAAAGATATCTTTCATCAAGGGCCATCTGAATAATAAAATGATAAGTAATATAATAGGATAATGTGCAGTTGACACCAAAAGTAGATTTTTATACTTAAAAAATTCAGGAAGAAGGGCAATAGAAGTAGGTAAATTTCACAATGGAGCTTGGGACTCTTGCCATTTAGCTTAGGGCCACTGTCATCAGATTCCTACTGGCCTCTTGAACAGCAGTAACTCCTCCACAAAGACAATGGTGACTGAGCTTGAAGCAGTTCACAGGCAATTCTATGTCTATTTGTTTGGCGATTTATTCTTAAATCAACCATATGCATTCTCTCACACTGTAGTTGGCAATGTTTCACTGACTTTTTACAAGCCTGCATGTAATAGCACAAATAGGAATAAAGTCACCTAAATGTGCCCTTTCACTGGCCATAAACTGGGATGTGTCTAATAGGTGAAACAAAATCATTTAAAAAAAAACACACACACATTCTAAAGTTCATATCATTTTGTTTTTAAAATATAAGAAAATTATATTTTCATCTGAGTGTATATATGTACATATGTTTACATACATTTCTATGATATTTATCTCCACACCATGACCCCCAAATAAATATTTAGACAGAATTTACTGTTAGCAGGTCAACAGGAGATTTAAAGCAATCTGCAAGTTCAAAGGATAGTATAGGATTCTGCCAATTAAGATAATATTCAAAGTATAATTATGAGTCATCAGCGATCTATTGAGAGAATTGATGGTTACATTTCTTAGATGTAATGTGTAAGTTTCTTGGAGGAATGTGACATTTCTTGGTAATGATGAGCTCAGAGAGACAAATTGGAAAAAAAGAGCTAGGGGAGGCTGGATGCTACACATTATTTTAATCATCACATTTCGATTATGATTGAATGTCTTGAGGTCCAAAGGCTTGGTAGTATGCTGACTTTTATAGGAAAAATAGAAGAAAGGAGTTTTGGAATCAGTATCTTGAACTCATATCTAAATCCAAAAAATTGTAGAGTAGATCCCACTAATAACTGCTATTCGTGTCTTCTCTGGGCCTGTAGGACATTCTTCCCGGTAGAGCCTGGTTTCCCCAGTCGCTTCTTTTCTGAGTGCTGTGTTCAAGGTGATTCAACTGTCTTGTCCTGTGGGACTCCTCGGAACCAGTGTTCCTCACTGTTGCACACTCAGGTTTTTCTGCCTTTCACAGAACTGAGCACATCTCACTGTCTTCTACTTTCTTTTCCTATTGTAATTCATTTCTTTATGCTTTTCAGATTGCCCAGACTCATGAGTATCTCTTCCATTTTCTTCGCCTCTCCGTGGACTCATGCTTTTTTCACAGCACAGACAGAAAATCATTCCATGAGGACCCACTCCCACCTCTCTCCCAACCTTACAAGAAGCACACAGCCACATCTTGTGCAGTAGTACTTTTTTAAATGTAGGGCCTGAGATCATTATTACTTTTTGCCAGTGACCTGGCCATATAATGGGGCTTCCCTGATGGCTCACCAGGTAAAGAATCTGCCTGCAGTACAGTAGACACAGGAAACGCAGGTTTGAACCCCTGGGTCGGGAATATCCCCTGGAGAAGGAAAATGGCAACCCACTCCAGTATTCTTGCCTGAAAAATTCCATGGACAGAGGAGCCTGGTGGGCTACTCCATGCGGTCGCAAAGAGTCAGACACGACTGAGTGATTGAGCATGCACAGCCATATAATGAAAGGTTTTATAACTGGTAATGATGAAGTTTTTTCTCCAATGACAATTTTTAAGTCAATGCCACAAAACTGAAGTACTTTTGTTTTTACAGCTGGAAGGAATCTTAGTGACTGTTTAGTCCCACACCTTCATTTAATAAAAGGAGCACCCTGGAGCCCAGAGAGGCAAAGCTCTCATCTCTGTGGGGTAGTGACAAACGTCAGGCAGGCTTTTCCCATCACCCCATCAAGCCTCTCTGAACCTGGCAGCCAACTGATGAACCCTGTGCTGAATCACTGGGGAAGAATACTAAAGTTCCCTGTTTTTATCCACGTTTGACCACTATATGCTGATAACTATGGGGAAGTCACTCCAACTCTCCATGTCTCATTCTTTGCATTTGAAAAAATGCATAACACTTTCATTTCTTGCCAGTCCATTTAGAGAGAGAAATGCACACACACACACACATATACAAAGAAGTCCTTTCAAAACTTTTGAAGGCATCATTTAGAAATTGAGTTTTCCTCAACTAGCAATAGCATGATGAAGAGAGGAAATAAATTGCCTTCAGTCTTGAAAGCATCAAGAAGACTCTATCTCATATCTGCCAAGAGCATCATTTAATTACCTACAGTGATACCAACTTCGTGGACCACCTATCCCAATTAAGCAGCAGCACATGCTAATTATCATTAGACTTAATTGGTTTCCCAATTCAGCAACTTCCCTGATCAAGTCTGTCCCAGTTAAGTGGTGTTCATTGAACCACCTGAATCTTGCTTAAAAGAAACAAAAGAAAATTTCTCATCTCCAGTTCAGCAAATATAACCTACTCTCACCAAGTCACACTAGCCAGTTTCTAATTAAATTTGCAAAGCATACGCTGAGGTTAGGTCCAATGTGCGTATCTTCTCCAATTAGTAAAATCTTCTCCAATTTCAGTAAAATCAAGTAAGATTAAGCAAAACATTCCAAACAACAATCAGTAAATGTGTGAATATTAGCAAATATTTACTAACATTTCCCTTTCTTGTACACATTTTTGGACCAAGATGCCAAGATTATGTCATACTTTCATATTTTCCAAACTTGAAGTGTGCTTTTTCAGCAATAACACTTATTCTGAAGAGTAAGTAAGCATAAAGAAAGACAAAATTATGCTAGTGGGCTCAACCCTCCCAGAGAAAGTTATATGCATGCTTTAATTCCATCAGTAAACTAGATGAATGTAAAATCTGGTACCTGAGAACTGCTCAGGATACGGGGAGATGTTGGCTGAATGGGGCTCATAAACTGTACAGGTTTTGGAACATCAGGGCTGAGTGTACCTGGGAAGTAGAAGCCCCTCCTTCTAGAAAGCTGGGCATCTGGCGTGACAAATAATATAAGCACTTGGGCTCTGTTCTCAGCCACTCACTCATGTCTAACTTTGTGTGACCTCATGGACTGTAGCCTGACAGGCTCCTCTTTCCATGGGATTTTCCAGGCAAGAATACTGGAGTGGGCTGCTACTTCCCACTCCAGGGGATCTTCTGGAACCCCAGGGATCAAAGCCACATCTCTTGTGTCTCCTGCATTGGCAGATGGATTCATTACCACTAGTGCCACCTGGGAAGCCAAACACATATGTGCTGGTGTGCAAATAATTGTTCCAAGTCTGCTGGTGTGCAAATAATTGTTCCAAGTCTGCTCAGTGACAGCTTAAATAGGCTCTGGTGACTCAAGAAGACAGATGAGCATTTCTGAGCCCTTCCTTGAGGAGCTCTAGAATTCTCACCTTAGACTCTTCCTGCCAATGTGAAAGCACATCACCAAAGAGAAAATACGATTCCAAGGCTCCCACTTTCCTCAGATCCCCCCAAGAAAAAGATGAAGAGGGTAGGTGGGAACAGCTAGCAGAATCAAGCTATGTCCAGGAGCCACATTTCTTCCCAGGGCAGTAAAACGGTTCACTATTTCTCTGAGAAAGAGTCCAGAGGTCAGAGTGGTCTAGCTGAAGGTGGGGGTGGAGATGAGAGCAGAGGCTGCTCCTGGTAGGGCACAGGCAGTGGACTCACCCAGCAGAGAGAGGTGGATGCTGTGCCCTGGTCTTGCCAAGGCACAGGTTTTGGCCAGCATACTGGGTAGGCAAGGATCTGAGATCCACAGTGACCCTGTAAAAAGGCCAGTGACACCCTGAGTGGGAGAGAAGGGAGAGGATGCTGGTGCAGGGACATGGGCACGTGGAGAGAGCTGCTTGGGATGGAGCACTTGAACAATTTCTCTGACCAGTGTGGTCACATCTCAGATGGCCTGGGGATGGTCCACCCAGGAATTCAAGGCTAATCAGCAAGAATGTCTAACCTTGCAAAGTTGGGGGTTGTCTGGAAGATACATTCTCAGGATCAAAGAAAGGGTGTACATTCCTCAGAAATGGCCCATTTGGGGCATTCTAATGATGCTGCATCAAAGGAGTTTCTTATGCCACCAATAGAGGAGAACAACAAAAACAGTAATAATAATAGAGAATAATAGTCTTGTTTGATCTCAAGTTTTCTTTGGACTGGCTTCAGAAACTTCAAACTTGGGCTCAGGGTTCCAAAAAGAGAACAATATGTAAAAAATGCTTTACCTTTTCTCTAGAAACTAGCCCACATTTAGATTACAGTAGAGCTCTTTATTTGGAGAAGGCATTGGCACCCCACTCCAGTCCTCTTGCCTGGAAAATCCCATGGATGGAGGAGCCTGGCGGGCTGCAGTCCATGGGGTCGCAAAGAGTCGGACACGACTGAGCGACTTCACTTTCACTTTTCACTTTCATGCATTGGAGAAGGAAATGGCAACCCACTCCAGTGTTCTTGCCTGGAGAATCCCAGGGACAGAGGAGCCTGTTGGGTGCCACCTATGGGGTTGCACAGAGTCGGACATGGCTGAAGCGACTTAGCAGCAGCAGAGCTCCTTATTGGCAATTTACTGCAGAGAGTAACCTAAATTTAGCCACCAGATGCAAAGAGTCAACTCGTTGGAAAAGACCCTGATCCTGTGAAGACAGACCTGAGTTTGAGCAAACTCTGGGAGGTAGGGAAGGACAGGGAAGCTGGGCATGCTGCAGTTCATGGGGTCGCAAAGAGTCAGACACGACTTAGCGACTAAAAAACAATCATAACAAACCTAAATTTCTAGGAATCGATTTAACTCATTAAAATCATTAATATACAAAGTCACCTCAGACACAATTCTGTGTGTCTGCTCATAATTGAATTAAACTACTCTGGCCTAAAGCAAAATGGTAAGGTGGAATTATTAAAGGTAGAACTGGAAGGAAATTTAGAGATGGGTTATTACCAAGCACATTCTTTACTTTTAAAGAAAGAAAATTTAACAATTAAAGGATCTGGCCAAAGAAGAGCCAGATTTCCCAATTATTATCTAGTGTGCTGTGTCTGTTAACCATGATGGAAACCTCTTATGAACTTACACTATGATTCAGAATTGGGAAATATCTGGAACCAGTTATTCATTGCTGTGCTTTCTGAAAAGCCTCGCCTCCAGATTTGATTGGTCAGACAGCAATAGGTCCTAATACTTTGACATGTTTAGCTGCCACTGGTTACTTCTCAAAGGAAATGGAGGTGAGGTGGCTCATTTCTGGATCCCATCATGTAGGTGGGGATGAGAAGAGGAATCATGGGTTATTTCACTTCTTGGGGAACCATTCCAGCACTTGTCAGTAAGTATATGATGAAGGTTCAACTGTTTGTTAAGAAGAGTGAAAATAAAAAGCCTCTGAACACTGATGCTTGTTTCTTGTTCTTAAACTAGTTAATTAACAATGGAAGATCAAAAGCTATAAAGATCTGTCAAAAAGTAGTACTAATTACAGTTATTTATGCAGACTACTAAACTATTGACCTGAAATGTCATGGAACAACACATATCATTAAATATGTGTCAGATTAACTTTGTTGTAAATTATATTTCATGCATTTCCTGTCATCAGCAATTATTGAACACCTGCTATACACAAGATTGCAGGGTTTTTTTTCTTTCTTTTTCCGCTGATCTCCAGCTTTCCTGTTTTAGCATTTCCCTGTCTTTCTTCTTGTCCCTGGCAATCACGAGATAGCTCTGTGGTAGTGGACTTTATTGGTTGACAACTGGAGCTATGCTCCACTTTTGCTAAAGAAACCAAATTTTGTTCTGATATACTACCCACATTTTTTTTTCCCCAATGCATCACGTCCTTGAAGAAAGGACAGCTCTAGCTCCAATAAATTTTGATTTGTATAAATCACTTGTGTAATTTAATTTCCTTTATCAATGAGCTATTTAGAAAGGGCCTTGTGACCCAGCTCTGGCTAATGAAGTATGAGGGAGAGCTTTAGAGAAATATTTCTTAGCTCTTAAAAAAGTGTCCAGAAAAAAGTATGAGTTTTTCTTACCATGTTTTGACTTCTGGCATTGACATATAAAAGGGAGATGCCTAAAAGCTATAGCAGCCTTCTCAAGATCAGGGGACTCAACATGCCCTGAGAAAAGAAGTTGAGAGATGGAAAGAATCTGTGTCCTCTGTAATAATTTTGAGTTACTGAATTATCTGTTGCTAGAGCCACCCTACCTGGCATCACATGACAATTTTCTTCTTATAATTTAAGCCACTTTGGGTTAGATTTCCTGTTACTTGTTGCTAAGTGCATTTTCAAGCACAGCAGCGAACTGGTTAAATGAAAAGATTTTGGAATCAGGTAAACACAGGTTTGAGGGTTTGCTCTACCACTTATTATCTTTGCAACTCTCTGTTTTTTATCCATAAAGCAGAAAATTAATAATAGTGTGTTGTAAGCATAGTATTTGTCAGAGAAAGTCTGTTAATAGTTGAACAGTAGTTCTGGGTGATATCCAAAATTAACAAAGTAAAAAATTTTAGAAGAAACATCAGAAACACTGTTAAGAGCTATAAGGTATGCAACTCTGATCCAGATAATTTTTTAAAATTCCAAATTCACCTTCTCACAGCATTGAATCAGAAGAATTGAGAAGCTTCCCCAAACTGCACCAGAGTTCTGAGTGTGTGTAGGTCTGACACAGAGAAAAATATTCAAAGAAGGAAATTCTCATTGTGTATCTTTTAGCATGCAGAGGAGCCTGGCGGGCTATAATCCGTGGGGTCACAAAGAGCCAGACATGACGGAGCGACTAACACTTTTACACTCATATGTCCTTCAGGTTATGCAAAAAATAAATAAGACACCTAAACAGAAGTGAACTTTGAGACAATAAAGCTTATAGAACTTTAATTTAAAACATATATCAATTATATTAAGAGGCACAAATTTATTTCAAAATTCAAAAGGCTCTTACTGTCAAATTGCTAACTTCCTTGTCATCTAAGGTATTTGTTAGTATATAAAAATGTGTGAGTAATGCAGCATACTTATATAATTTGACATAATAAGTCAAATTATACATGGGACAAAATAAAAACTGGGCAAAATAAAAGAGACACACATTAAAATATGACTGTAGCTAATCAAAACCTTAGACTACCCTACTAGTCTTTAGATTATATTCTGAAAGTATCTTCGTTTCTCAGAGTATCATATTTTTATTTTTAAAACTTTTATAGAATATAGTTGCTTTAGAGTATGATATTAGCTTCTACGGCACAGCAAAGTGAATCAGCTCTATGCAGACATCTATCCCCTCTTTTTTGGAGTTCCTTCAGTTCTCTATATCTCTGTCTATTTTTCTGCTTTTGTAAAAAGATCACTATACTAATTTTTTCAGATTCCACATATATGCATTAATATAGGATATGTTTTTTCTCTTTCTGATTTACTTCAAAGTATTATATTTAAATGATAAATCTTTTAAAAATGGAATATTCAGACTCAAGAAATAGTACTTTGAGATGATTTTATTTGAATTCCATTCCACATGAATTCCTAACATTACTGATTTGCAAAGAGATCTGATAAAGCTTTTCAGAATACTGCTCAAGAGAAGCAGCAGTAGAGAAACTGAGTTATGTTACACTCAACAGGACTGTCTCTGCTGCTGGTCACTGTCTGTTTGAAAAGTTTTCTACCAGTTAGGTGTGACTTCACATGTTAATGGCTAAGAGAAAGACTTGTGTTTTTTTACAAATTTTGTTATTGTTCAGTCATTCAGTCATAGCTGACTCTTTGTGACCCTATGAACTGCACACGCCAGCCTTCCCTGTCCTTCACCATCTCCTGGAGTTTGCTCAAACTCATGTTCATTGAGTCGATGATGCCATCCAACCATCTCATCCTCTGTCACCCCCTTCTCCTCCTGCCCTCCCTCAGTCTTTCCCAGCATCATATGCAGAATTAACACTGATATTCTTCCTCCTTATTTTTACTTCTTCAAATCTTTCCCTTAAAAAATGCCTTCTGTAGTAGACAAGTTCAAAGATGCAATGTGATTGAAAATACTTTGAAGTCAAGTAGCCAAGGAATGGTGAAGGAAGAAGGCCACCTATAAGAGCAAATTAGGGTGGGTAAATATCTGAGAGGAATAATGATAATTAGGTCAGAGTGCTTATCCAAAAATGAAGTGGAAAGAAATGCTGCAAGAAAGGGGGATCCATTCAGCAAATAATGAATGATTACTATGTGCCAGGCAGTATATTGCATGTCAGGGACACATATGGTCTTTCAAAACTCTCAGTAAAGTTTACCATTTGACGACACACCACACCTGTGTGTGGCTGATGTTGATTTCCAAGGCAAAGAACAAAAAATGAAAACAATGATTATTTTTCAAAGTTGTTTAAAATGTTTATATTGGTTATATCCCAAAGAGAATCTTATATTTTGATGCATTTTGTCTTATTCTTAATGAAAAGTGTATGGCTGAAGGAGCATCTCTATTAGCAGTTGCTAAAAAAGAACCTCCTTCTGGAATCTTCCAGAGACCCCTGGCAGAGGACCATTCTGGGGTGATTTACAGAGTGGCAGTTGGATTTTCTTTCCCACACCTGGAGGAGCTCAGCAAACAGCCGCTCACAGGTGTCACCCAAGTTTGGCGGAGGCTGGCTCCAGCGAGTCTAGCCAGGCTCTGGCTTAACTATTCCTCCCCTCTGGAGGGGCCTGCCTCCTGTGAACTGGGGCTTGAGTGCCTGGATGTGGGTGGCTGAGGGTATGTAACACTCCCTCTTATAACTCTCCAGTTCCTTTCGGCATCTAAATAGTAGTCAAGCACTTAAAATAACATTAAGACACGTTCCACCTTGTCCTGCCAGTCAAAGGAAAAAGGAAAAAAAAAATTGAAACCCGGCATTTCAGAACCCCAAGGGCTTGCCGATTTGTTAGGTTTAGTGGCTCAGAGGATTAAAAAGGCAGAAATATTAGGAAGGATGAAGAAAGAGCCAGCATGCCCATTGAAGCAAATCTAATGGGCTGCTGGGGCCCAGAAGAAAAGGGTCCACTACCTGAGCCAATCTTATTCTTCTTGCTTCACAATTAAAAAAAAAATTTTTAACTAATAATAATTTCCTAGACATTTTTCTTTTTTTGCTATGCTAGTCACATTTCCCAAATCCTTTATCAACGCTGCTCTGCATATGAATGGGCTGTAATTGAACTGTCACATTCATGAAGGTCAGTAACCTTTCATTAGGAAGAATGTGTCTTTCTTGATAAATTATAAAGTCCCTGAGGACTTGAAAGCACACTTAAAAAAAAAAAAC
>SJYX01007428.1:191038-204355 GCA_006410675.1 Oreotragus oreotragus
AAAAAAAAAAAAACCTCTTTCTACTTTACCTTGAAAAACAAAATACAGATTTTTCTTTGTTATTACGTAGGGGTGTGGAAGAGAGTGACTGTTTATGTTTCTGTTTAATTTGCTTTATGTGTTTTGTTTTTTTTTTTCCCTTTGAGCAAGGGGTGGAGAATCTTCTTCACACTCTACCAACCCTGGCTTGTTTTTCTGTCAGCAGCACGATGCAAAATTGTCTAATGTAATCTTCTCCCAAGTCCTTCTTAAAAGTGAAACGGAAAACTTGAACTTCTTCTCTAAAGAAATTATAGCCATTCTGTCTGCTATTTTTAAAAAATGTAACCATGGATATTTTCTTTTCTTTAGCATTTGCTCTGGGAAAGATCAAAGTCATCATGTGCAAATGAAGACCCAGAGTTATGCATAGTCCGCTAATCCTACCCAATGATTTAAGTGGTAATTAACACAGACAAGCACTGAGCCATCCCACCTTCGTGTTCAAGATGGTGGACCCCAGAGTGCTTCAAGTCCTGCCAGGGATGTCTGCTTCTGCTCACATGTAATTTGATTTGAGACCCCTCTGGGAATTTTTAACCAAAGCTTCAGACTTACTCAACCAGTGCTAACTCCCTGCTCTTCCCTTTAGTTCAACTGATGTTTGGTCCAAAACTACAAGTTAGGTATGCCTTTTAATGTGCACCAGTGTTCTAAGTGGAAAGCATGGGAGGTAGATGTCAATTTTCAACACAGCTTCTTTATTGCCTCTATCAATTTTAGGTTAAACTCAAAAGATTCTTCTAGCATCCTCGATATTGAAAAGCACTCAAAACATTTAACATTAAATTTGAAAGACAAAGGTGCATAGATGAAGGCCCCCAAGGGACTCAACCCACTCTATGGTTTCTGCCTTATTGAGAATCTGATACACTTAGGACTTCAAGTCCTCACTATTCAAACATGCAGACAAGCATGGATATAAAACACAGTCTGCAATAGAAAATTTAAACAAAGAAAGAGAGGAGTTGATTTAGCATAAGATGATTCCACTCTCAAAGAGTGTTATTATCATTTGTAATTCTATATGGTTGGCATGGTGGGTATATCAAAATAACTTCCTGTCAAAAAAAAAACACAAGTATTTCCCCACAGTATTAATTAAGTTCCACCTAAGAAAATAACCTATGTCAGATAATTCAAGAGGAGGAATGTAATAGTGGAAAATGTTTTCAATGTTCTTAGAAGAGCCAAGGAGCAGCTAGGGAAGGAAGGTGAGTACCAACCATAGTGAGTAACTAACTACCACCCATAGGCCTGGAGGAACCATGAGAAGGGGTGGTGTTACTGGGACCTGAGTGCTGACTTCAGCTGCCCACACATGTGAATTAGGATATTGCAACTGAGATCCATGAGTGCTCTTATAAAATATGAATTCAAATAAATCAAACTATTCAACCAAGTATGTCAGATCTTGCATCCAACGGGTTCAGTTGATGGGAGCTGAAATTGTAGCATGTCTGTCTGGTGGGGGCTGGCAACAGGCAGGGAGGAACTGACTAGTGGGAGCTGAAGCCACTGAAAAGATACAGAGGAGACCTGACATGGCAGAGAGAAATAAGGAAATAAGCTGAAGCCCTCTTCCCTCTGATCCTCCAATCTCCTGCTGCTGCTGGTGCTGCTGGTGCTGCTGCTGCTGCTGCTGCTAAGTCGCTTCGGTCGTGTCCGACTCTATGCGACCCCATAGACTCTGTGCAGCCCACCAGGCTCCCCCGTCCCTGGGATTCTCCAGGCAAGAACACTGGAGTGGGTTGCCATTTCCTTCTCCAATGAAAGTGAAAAAAGAAAGTGAAGTCACTCAGTCGTGTCCAACTCTTAGCGACCCCATGGACTGCAGCCTACCAGGCTCCTCCGTGCATGGGACTAGGGCCTCCTGTTGTTAGGACTTACCTGGAAACGAGTTGGCCAACAGGTCTGGAAATGCTGATGCAGAGGTCAGCCCCAGAAATATGGGGAAAAGAGCATGAAAGGCATTTGAGAGCAAAGAGACAAATGAGCTGCAGTGAGTTCTGATCAGAACATGCAACTGGGGCAGACGCTAACATTAGGTCCCTAAAATAGGTTATGTAGGTGGGAGAATAACAGCAAGGAATTTTGATGTTAAAATAGACAAGAAGTTAATTCATTCTAGTGGTCAACCAGAACATTTTCTGAGAGATTTCTCAAGAAGTTTCTCTTTTGAAAAAGGAATTTTCATAAAGATACCCACTTTGGCAGTTAATGGCCAAAACTAGCCAGCCCTAATATCAACACAGGGCTCCTGCATAGCCTTTCCCAGGTTAGCCTTGATGATTCCTGTGAGTTTAGCTGGTGCTCAGTGCAGTTGCCAGGATGCTGAGAACATGCCTGTATTTCTAAAACATGGTTTCCAAACAGAACCATTTTCTAACAAGTGTATCAAAATTTATATCCAAAGAGTTTTTCTTCTTTAAATTCCTTTGGCAAATTGAAATATTAACAAACAAGAAAAACTCTTCCCAATAATATACATGGAAGGATAGAATATTCTTGGATGTAGATAAGAGTCTATTTGAGATGCCTTTATTCTTTTTGTTTTTAAAGAAATTCTTAATTATGTGATTTTGTGTTGTTCAGTTTTATTGTCTTTTGTTTTGGCCAGGGACTTCTTACCCAGTATTCTGGGTTACTTGCACAGATGAGGAAGGATTTATATGACAGACTAAAGGCACAGGAACGTGTGGCACAAGAGGCTTTGATATAAGCTCAGAATTTCTAAACTCTTGGAGAAGGTAACTACTCAGTCTTCACCTGCTTGATCTCATCGGCTGATGTGGCCCTTATTCTGACAGTGGTTTCAAACTGGAATGCTAGAAGTTCCTGGAAAGTACAAGTAGTGTTTGAAGGCTAAAAAGGAATGAGAGGCAGAGGTGAGCAAGTGATGAGGGGTGACTGTGCCTTCCACTCCCATCTCAGTCCCAGAGGCATCGCTAATTAGATTGTGAACATCGTGCTTGACTTCCTAAACCATTCTTCCCATTTTCTCCTGGTCTCTCATTCTGTACTATGAGAAACTGATTCTAGTTCCGGATAAGTCCTCCAGCCAATCAGATAATCTCAAAGTCCCTTCATGAATCACTTCGGGACCTCAGGCAGAAATCAATCAGCAGATGCCCATCTCTGTAGGTATGGGAACCTGGGTGGCTCACTGAGACCGAGGTGAAGGTGAAGTCGCTCAGTCGTGTCCGACTCTCTGCGACCCCGTGGACCGTAACCTACTAGGCTTCTCCATCCATGGGATTCTCCAGGCAAGAATACTGGAGTGGACTGAGACCAAAGGGAACGAAATTAATCCCACATCAGGAGAGAAATTCTCTCACCGGCTGTGAACAAGGAGAAGTTGTAGCCTGGGTCTATAGTAGCCATCTCATGACTACTAGGGGGATCAACTCTGGGATTAAACAACACTGACATTGTTAGGGCAGAGAGAAGGGGTGAACTGGATGCTTTACCAAATTATTAACAACTGACTCAACTAACCCTAAGGATTTCCCTAGTGGCTCAGATGGTAAAGAATCTGCCTGCAATGCAGGAGACCTAGGTTCGATTCTAGGGATGGGAAGAGCTCTTGGAGAAGGGAATGGCAACTCACTCTAGTATTCGTGCTCGGAGAATCCCATGGACAGAGGAGCCTGGTGGGCTATTATAGTCCATGGGGTCGCAAAGAGGCAGACACGACTGAGTGACTAACACAAGCCTAAAGCTCACTGTGACATTTGGAAGCCTTCTTCCATAAGGTAATAATGTCCTTGTCATTTAAGCCTGTCTGTTGAGTTGGATCTTCAGTTACCTACAGCAGGGCCTTCCTGGTGGCTCTGATGGTAAAGAATCCACCTGCAATGCAGGAGACCCAGGTTTGATCCCTGAGCTGGGAAGATTCCCTGAAGAAAGGAATGGCTACCCACTCCAGTATTCCTGCCTGGAAAACTCTATGGACAGAGGAGCTTGGAATTGCAAAGAATCAGACACTCCTGAAGCAACTGAGCACACATACGGCAGGACCCATTATGACTGATACATTCCCTCTTTAAAGGGATTAAAAATAAAAAACAAAAACACTGCCCTACAGAAACTTCTAAAACACTTCACATTTCAGATAGATATTAACTGTTTCTACTTTTCTCATTCTAAATAGGAAATTTAACTTTTTATGGATTTTAATATACTGAGTTTTCATTTTTAGAAAGTCCTTCTTTGTTTTAAAGGGGCCACTTTGCTCCATAGTGTATGGCTTTATGAATGATCTCTAAAACAAAACTGTATAAAAATGTCTCCCATTGTTACATCTCATGTTTTCTTTTAAGAGAAGGGGTGAACTGGATGCTTTACCAAATTATTAAACAACTGACTCAACTAACCCTAAGGATTTCCCTAGTGGCTCAGATGGTAAAGAATCTGCCTGCAATGCAGGAGACCTAGGTTCAATTCTAGGGATGGGAAGATCTCTTGGAGAAGGGAATGGCAACTCACTCTAGTATTCGTGCTCGGAGAATCCCATGGACAGAGGAGCCTGGTGGGCTATTATAGTCCATGGGGTCGCAAAGAGGCAGACACGACTGAGTGACTAACACAAGCCTAAAGCTCACTGTGACATTTGGAAGCCTTCTTCCATAAGGTAATAATGTCCTTGTCATTTAAGCCTGTCTGTTGAGTTGGATCTTCAGTTACCTACAGCAGGGCCTTCCTGGTGGCTCTGATGGTAAAGAATCCACCTGCAATGCAGGAGACCCAGGTTTGATCCCTGAGCTGGGAAGATTCCCTGAAGAAAGGAATGGCTACCCACTCCAGTATTCCTGCCTGGAAAACTCTATGGACAGAGGAGCTTGGAATTGCAAAGAATCAGACACTCCTGAAGCAACTGAGCACACATACGGCAGGACCCATTATGACTGATACATTCCCTCTTTAAAGGGATTAAAAATAAAAAACAAAAACACTGCCCTACAGAAACTTCTAAAACACTTCACATTTCAGATAGACATTAACTGTTTCTACTTTTCTCATTCTAAATAGGAAATTTAACTTTTTATGGATTTTAATATACTGAGTTTTCATTTTTAGAAAGTCCTTCTTTGTTTTAAAGGGGCCACTTTGCTCCATAGTGTATGGCTTTATGAATGATCTCTAAAACAAAACTGTATAAAAATGTCTCCCATTGTTACATCTCATGTTTTCTTTTCCTCCTTGTGACACTTCACTCCTTGCCTTCAATCCATCATTGCTCTCACTTCATCCTCAGACCTCCCGAGGATGGCCTTGGTCAGATCCTACCTAGGTCTGTGCTCTTTGGGGATGAATCTTGCCACTCTTGTGCCTCAGTCTACATACTCTGTTAGTCACCCTGTGTTCTGCTTGTCATGATGGTTGACTGGAATCATTGATGAATTAGTTCTTTGTTGCCAGTAATGGCAATAGAAATTTTAGGCAGGACCAAGGTGCCTTGGGCTTCCTCAGTGGCTCAGCAGTAAAGAATCCATGTACAGTCCAGGAGATGTGGGCAATGCAGGAGATAAAGATGCAATTCCTGGGTCAGGAAGATCCCCTGGAGAAGGAAATGGCAACCCACTCCAGTATTCTTGCCTGGGACGTTCCATGGACAGAAAAGCCTAGTGGGCTATAGTCCATGGGATTGTAAAAAATCAGATACACCAGAAGCGACTTAGCGTGCAAGCATGCACAACGTGCCTTGCCTACAACAGAAGATCTGGCTCAAGAAAAGGGTTAGTGAAATTAATATGTGATTCTACCCCTATTGTATTTATGGTGGAAGAGAGAGTTTTTAAGACTTCGCTGGTGGTCTAGTGTTGGGAATCTGCCTAGCACTGCAGGGGATGGAGGTTCAATCTCTGGTTGGGGAACTGAGTTCCCGTGAGCCGTGAAACAGCTAAGCCTGTGTCCCAAAACTACTGAACCCACATGCCACAATGAAGATCCAGCATGCCTCAACTAAGACCCAACAGAGCCAAATAAATAAATATTAAAAAAATAAAACTAAGAAAGTATTTATTAAAAAATAATAAAATAAGATGTTACATCATAACCCCCTATAGATGAATCTAAATAGAATCACAGATTCACTGATCAGACAGTGGACATTTTTGAGAAAAGCCCACCTTTTTAAAGGCTATTTGAACCATAGCATTTATTTGACCATGTGCTTCACCTGGTACTAAACCAACCTAGGTGGCAAAAGTATTCATAATTTTAATAAAAGGCCTGAGTGCTGGAGACAGGTGTTGGGAAACCCACCCTTCACGTTAGCACGAACACCATCCAGCATTCAAATCGCTGCTCACGCGTCTCTGCCGGGTCCTGGCAGCCGGCCCTTCCCACTCTGTGCCGCCTCGTGTTTACACAGTGAAAATGAAACTGTTGCCAGTGTTAATACAGCATAATTTATAAGCTGAGAAGAGAACTCAGCATGCATTCCCTTTTCAAGTGAAACAGACTATTTTCAGAACCAACTGAAGGGTGGAGACTTTTCTTGGAAACCAAGGCAACTAACTGCTGATTCTCCAGACCCTTTTTGCCTCAGAGGATCCACCTCTCTTCAGGCAGACTGGACCAACTTAGAAAAAGCTCCATCTGACTCACCTCCTGCCTGAATTATAGAAGGCAGATTTTGCTGGTAAGGTTAATCTTTCTAGGCTTCATAAAGTCTTTTAGACCTACAGTCCAGAGAACGTGCTCAGGGGACTGAAGATCAGAAACGTGGCTTATAAGAGAAAGCCCGTAGCAGAGAATCTATGTCCTACCACTGGGTATGTTTTCTGGAATACCACAAAGCCAGACTATCTCAGAAGCTGGACACAGGGGACAGAAAAGTAAAAGTGAAAGTGTTAGTTGCTCAGTTGTGTCTGACTCTTTGTGACCTCATGGACTATAGCCCACCAGGTTCCTCTGTCCAAAGGATTTTCCAGGCAGGGATACTGGAGCGGGCTGCCGTTCCCTTCTCCAGGGGTTTTCCTGACCCAGGGATTGAACCCAGCTCTCCTGCATTGCAGGCAGATTCTTTAACATTTGAGCCACAAAGGCACTGAAGACTAACCCCAAAATGGATGCCTTTGGATCCAGAAAAAGTTGGCCCCATCCCCATCATATCCATTGTCTCTTGTTTCTAACATAGAAACAGATTATTTAACTGATCCCACCCCACCCACACATACACACACTTCCAAATTCTAGTACCACCAATCTTAAGGAGATGAGGAAGAGGGGGGCGACAGAGGACAAAATGGTTGGATGGCATCATTGACTCAATGGACATTAGTTTGAGCAAACTCCAGGAGATACTGAAGGACAGGGAAGCCTGGTGTGTTGCAGCCATGGGGCCGCAGAGTCAGACACAACTTAGCGACTGAACAACAAAAACCTTTAGGAGAGGTGAGTGGTTGTTAACCAGTGTCAAATATATCTTGCTGATCCCATCCTAAATTTGATAGTTCAGCTCAGTCATGTCCGACTCTTTGAGACCCCATGAACCACAGCACGCCAGGCCTCTCTGTCCATCACCAACTCCCGGAGTCCACCCAAACCCATGTCCACTGAGTCAGTGATGCCATCCAACCATCTCATCCTCTGTTGTCCTCTTCTCCTCCTGCCCTCAATCTTTCCCAGCATCAGGGTCTTTTCCAATGAGTCAGCTCTTTGCATCAGATGGCCGAAGTATTGAAGTTTTAGCTTCAACATCAGTCCTTCCAATGAACACCCAGGACTGATCTCCTTTAGGAAGGACTGGTTGGATCTCCTTGCAGTCTAAGGGACTCTCAATAGTCTTCTCCAACACCACAGTTCAAAAGCATCAATTCTTCGATGCTCAGCTTTCATTATAGTCCAACTCTCACATCCATACGTGACCACTGGAAAAACCATAGCCTTGACTAGATGGACCTTTGTTGACAAAGTGATGTCTCTGCTTTTCAATATGCTGTCTAGGTTGGTCATAACTTTCCTTCCAAGGAGTAAGCATCTTTTAATTTCATGGCTGCAATCACAATCTGCAGTGATTTTGGAGCCCAGAAAAATAAAGTCAGCCACTCTTTCCCCATCTATTTGCCATGAAGTGATGGGACTGGATGCCATCATCTTAGTTTTCTGAATGTTGAGCTTTAAGCCAATTTTTTCACTCTCCTGTTTCACTTTTATCAAGAGGCTCTTTAGTTCCTCTTCACTTTCTGCCATAAGGGTGGTGTCATCTGCATATCTGAGGTGATTGATATTTCTCCCAGAAATCTTGATTCCAGCTTGTGCTTCCTTCAGCCCAGCGTTTCTCATGATGTACTCTGCGTATAAGTTAAATAAGCAGGGTGACAATATACAGCCTTGATGTACTCCTTTTCCTGTTTGGAACTAGTCTGTTGTTCCATGTCCAGTTCTAACTGTTGCTTCCTGACCTGCATACAGGTGTCTCAAGAGGCAGGTCAGGTGGTCTGGTATTCCCATCTCTTTCTTAATGTTCCGCCGTTCATCGTGATCCACACAGTCAAAGGCTTTGACATAGTCAATAAAGCAGAAAAAGATGTTTTTCTGGAANATAAGCAGGGTGACAATATACAGCCTTGATGTACTCCTTTTCCTGTTTGGAACTAGTCTGTTGTTCCATGTCCAGTTCTAACTGTTGCTTCCTGACCTGCATACAGGTGTCTCAAGAGGCAGGTCAGGTGGTCTGGTATTCCCATCTTTTTCAGAATTTTCCACAGTTTATTGTGATCCACACAGTCAAAGGCTTTGGCATAGTTAGGTATCTCCACATTTGGGTTTCTGTCTTTTCTCTAGGTCCCACAGTGATTTCCCCCTTTTATCCAGTCTCCTAATTACTGAGTTCATTATACTTCTTTTAGGCATCTGCCATCCCAGATCTTTCCTATGTTCCTTCCATGGCTCCTCTTTTGCCTGATCCCTAGCTTCTTCAGATCCTAGATTTGAATTGGACTTTGTACAAAGATATCTTCCTTTCTTCCATGCCTTGAAATTTTAGACTTACTTTTAAGTCTAAAACTATTTCTTCTTGCCTACTGTTGGAATCAAGTGCTGCAATGTTTGGACACTCTGTTTTTTGCCTAGCTCCACAATATCAGTCTGAATGATAACTAAACACCAGTTTTAATAGAGTATTGTTTCCTAGATCCCCCTTGGGATATGATGCCCAGGATTGGAATGGGTCAATTATGCTGATTATCCTGCTAATTCCCCCATTAGGATAGAGAGTCAGGGTATTCAGTGTAAGGACAGACACTCAGGAATAAAGCAGGGAGGTCCCTAATGCCTGAAAGGAGCATGATAATGACCAACATCATGTTCCATTTCGATGACTTCAACCTTCACAGCTTGAACAGACCTATCACCCTATATGATGAACTTGGCCTTGAACACAGATCCAATCTGGTGCTAGAAAAACATGGTAATGGGACCTCATGGCCTCTGTTCTTGTTCAGTGGCTAAGTGTGTCCGACTCTTTGCGACCCTATGGACTGCAGCACACCAGGCTTCCCTGTCCTTCACTATCTCCTGGAGTTTGCTCAAACTCATGTCCATTGAGTCAATGATGCCATCCAACCATCTTACCCTCTGTTGCCGGCTTCTTCTCCTGCCCTCAGTCTTTCCCAGCATTAGGGTATTTTCCAGTGAGTCAGCTCTTCANGTCCTTCACTATCTCCTGGAGTTTGCTCAAACTCATGTCCATTGAGTCAATGATGCCATCCAACCATCTTACCCTCTGTTGCCGGCTTCTTCTCCTGCCCTCAGTCTTTCCCAGCATTAGGGTATTTTCCAGTGAGTCAGCTCTTCACATCAGGTGGCCAAAATATTGGAGCTTCAGCTTCATCATCAGTCCTTCCAATAAATATTCAGGGTTGATTTCATTTAGGATGGACTGGTTTGATCTCCTTGCGGACAATGAGACTCTCAGAAGTCTTTTCCAGCACCACAGTTCGAAAGTATCAATTTTTCGGAGCTCAGCCTTCTTTATGGCCTCTGCTTAGTACTATTTTCAGTTCCTAGGTGTCTAGGTACCTGCCTAAGTAATTTTTTGGCTACATTTCTATTGTAAACCACACTTATGTCTTTAGAGTAAAACATTGTATCTCATACAATCCTATTGAAATTTTAAAAGTTTGGAAATATATGTTGCCAATCCATCGTTAGTCCATCAGTACCTTATTGGAAATCCTTCATTCAATATTTATTTAATGCTATCATTTCCCTGTATAATACCTGGATGAGAAAGAATAGGACCCAGGACTAATATATATTTTATTACAGAAGAGAAATAAGTAATAAAGAAATAGGTTTCTTTCTTTTGAGTTTTTGCTGGTGAAGAGGGTGAGACAGAAACTTATATGGAATGAAGAGCTAGGCATGTGCCTCTGAGATTCACTCAGCTGTAGCACTGCCAGGAGACACAGTAATCCCAGACAGATGAAAGTGAAGATAGTGAATTCCTAACTCTCTGGGGCAAGTGACTGTCTCCATTTCTTTCTGTTTGCCAAACACCCAGCTCATCACAACCTCCTTTCTACAGAGAAATATGTTAACCCAAATCAACATCAGCACAAAGACATTTGTGTCACAAATCTTGAAATTAATCCTGCTGCTGCTGTTAAGCTGCTTCAGTCGTGTCCAACTCTGTCTGACCCCATAGACGGAAGCCCACCAGGCTCCCCTGTCCCTGGGATTCTCCAGGCAAGATCACTGGAGTGGGTTGCTATTTCCTTCTCCAAGGCATGAAAGTGAAAAGTGAAAGTGAAGTCGCTCAGTCATGTCCGACTCTTAGCGACCCCATGGACTNTTCAGTCGTGTCCAACTCTGTCTGACCCCATAGACGGAAGCCCACCAGGCTCCCCTGTCCCTGGGATTCTCCAGGCAAGATCACTGGAGTGGGTTGCCATTTCCTTCTCCAAGGCATGAAAGTGAAAAGTGAAAGTGAAGTCGCTCAGTCATGTCCGACTCTTAGCGACCCCATGGACTACAGCCTACCAGGCTCGTCTGTCCCTGGGATTTTCCAGGCAAGAGTACTGGAGTGGGGTGCCATTACCTTCTCTGAAATGAATCCTGGGATTCTATAAAATGTTATAGTTAGTTAAAGTGAACTGTATAAAAACTATTTGATTTCCCCAGACACACCAAGTGAAATTAAGGTGATCCCTCTTTTCCATGAGTTTTCCAAGAAGAGGCATAGAAAGATTGTTAATATAAGTTCCAAGCACATGTAAAACAAAACCACTCCAGGTAACTCATGGTTTAGTTAAACCAACCTTGTTAAATAAATTTTTAAAGCAAAAACACAGAAAAACAGGCAGGCACATGGGCCTTGTAAACAACTCCATTCATCCTCTCTTGTGATCTTATCCTCTTATTTCTCCAGCACTTTTCCTTTGAATCTACCCTTCGTCAAGCAAGGACATCCTGATAGCTCAGGAACACAAGTCCTCCTTGCCTGTCTCCCAGCCACAGGGGTCTCCCTGGCTCACTGTATCGGTGTCAGCTCATGACCTCAGTGTCCCAAAGACACAATTTTTTGTTTATAAGCCATGTGGTGGCCAGAGTTCACAAACTCTTGTCTAAAATGCTGGATACCACAGGCAGGGGTCCTTTAAGGTAACACTTTGAGTTCATGGTTGGTGAATTTACAAAGAAAAGTTTTTGGTTTTCTGTTAAATGTTCCAGTTGATAGACCTCAGTAAGACCTCTCTCATCAGCTTAATGAAAAACAGAATTTTGAACAGAACACTTTTCTCTTGGTACCCAACATAAACATGATAGATAAAAGTGTAAAATGTCATACTGCAGCTAACAAGTATTCTAGGCCAATACTCTTCTATCATTAATTAAACCATGGGGACAAAGATCAGAATAACCCTGCCCGTTACCTTATAATATGCAAGTCTGTGTTCTGGATGATATGTATATCTGTCCTTCAAAAAAAGCCCAACTTAAAAGTTTTTATCCTCTTTTTAGGTAGTTTTTAGAAATGTCTATTTGGCCTTTTTAAAGAGCTAAGTGAGCATTGGAGTAGAATGATATTTCTGACTCTTAAAAATGATAATATTATATATAACACAATACATCTTTACATGATCACAGAATTCTACTGCATCCAGATACCTTACTAGCCTTAACCGTCTGAAACAAATAACTAGGAACCATTTTGCATTTTCCCTGGTTTGGCACAGTAATAGAGTGACTTGCTAAGTGTTGTCATGTAGACTGTGTGGTCCTGGAAAATAGTCAATAAATCAGAGACAGTCTTCTTCTTCTTATTATTATTATTACTATTTACTTATTTATTTGACTGTGCTGGGTCTTAGTTGTGGCATGCATGATCTAGTTCCCTGACTAGGGATGGAATCGGGACCCGCTGCACTGGGAGTGCAGAGTCTTAGCCACTGGACCATCAGGGAAGTCCCAGAGACCATCTTCTTTGTCTAGATGTCTTATACCCTAGATGCTCACATGTTCAGTTCCTTCACATATAAATGAGAGATGTCCTGGCTCTTCGGAATTTTACAAGACTTAACTAGTGAACGTTCAATATATGTATATATTTAAATTCACATTAGAAAGAGCCATCTATAAGTCCCTGCACTTCCTTCAGGAACAGTTCCAAAGGCAGAAGTGAACAGTTCCTCTAATGTGTGACTCATTTGTTAGAATTAGTTAAGGTCTCATCATTCTTGCTTATTGCAAATATCTCAAGAGATATTTGGATGTCAAACAGAAGATTCTAATACATTATCGACTCCCCAATTATCTCTAACAACAATGTAAATATAAATTCATGATGATACTAGAGTCAAAAGCAATCAATATCCTCTTTCTTACTATCTCAGAGATTAAAGTATGTATTTGCAAGACCTTTGCCCTAAAACACCTGAATGATATCAAAGACAGAAAGAGAAAAGAGTCTAAAGAAGAGTAAAGAGAAATGACAACAAAATAATATGCTTAATCCCATATTATATCTTCTAAAATTATTTGTTGTTGTTCAGTGGCTCAGTTGTGTCCAACTCTTTGCGACCCCATGAACTGCTGCATGCCAGACTTCCCTGTCCTTTACTGTCTCAGAATTTGGTCAAACTCATGTCCATTGAGTTAATTCCTTCCAATGAATATTCAGGGTTGATTTCCTTTAGGATTGACTGGTTTGGTCTTGTGCAGTCCAAGAGATTCTCAAGAGTCTTCTCCAGTACCACAGTTCAAAAGCATCAGTTCTTTGGTGCTCAGCCTTCTTTATGGTCCAGCTCTCACATCCATACACGACCA
>SJYX01007430.1:0-17632 GCA_006410675.1 Oreotragus oreotragus
TGAATATATTAACACTTACAAAACTTCTTGCTGCTATGAACTGCCCCCTCTTGTTTTCTCCCTTGTCTGCAACTTATTTTATGTTTTCTAATTGCCAGCTACTTCAGTAAGTATTTTGTATACATCCCCTCACTTCATTTCTCACAAAAATTCTAAGAGGATGTTAATTTTCCCCATTTAAAATGGAAAACACTAAGACTTGTAGAAATTCAGCTCATTTCAGTCATCCATTGTGTCCCACTCTTGGCAACCCCATGGACTGCAGCATGCCAGGCTTCCCTGTCCATCACCAACTTCCGGAGCTTTCTCAAAGTCATGTCCATTTAGTCGGTGATGCCATCCAACCATCTCATCCTCTGTCGTCCCCTTCTCCTCCCACCTTCAATCTTTCCCAGCATCACCGTCTCTTCAAATGAGTCAGTTCTTCACATCAGGTGGCCAAAGTATTGGCTGTCTCTTATACACATCTAGATGTGTATAAGAGACAGGACCATGAGCTCCTTATTGCCTTNCTCCCACCTTCAATCTTTCCCAGCATCACCGTCTCTTCAAATGAGTCAGTTCTTCACATCAGGTGGCCAAAGTATTGGAGTTTCAACTTCAGCATCAGTCCTTCCAGTGAATATTCAGGACTAATTTTCTTTAGGATGGACTGGTTGGATCTCCTTGCAGTCCAAGGGACTCTCAGGAGTCTTCTCTAGCACCACAGTTCAAAAGCATCAATTCTTTGGCACTCAGCTTTCTTTAAAATGGCCCAACTGTCATATCCATACATGACTACTGGAAAAACCATAGCCTTGACTAGATGGACCTTTGTTGTCAAAGTAATGTCTCTGCTTTTTAATATGCTGTCTAAGTTGGTCATAATTAGTTACAGAAATTAAATATCCTAAATTGCATAGTTAATAAGGGGCAATCTAAAATGTGTGGAACTGATTCCATTATCAACTGCCTCCCTATTTATCTCTTTCAACAAAGTGAGGTAATATACAAAAGTTTATCAAATTATACATGGTATAAAATTATATAACTCTATATGTTTATATAATATCTAATATAGTTACATAGCATATAAAATGTAGTGCTGTTTATTTAAATAGATGGGCTTCCCTGGTAACTCAGTGGTAAAGAATCTGCCTGCCAATGTAGGAGACACAAGTTTGATGCCTGGATCAGGAAGATCCCCTGGAGAAGGAAATGGCAACTCACTCCAGTATTCTTGCCTGGGAAATCCCAGGGACAGAGGAACCTGGTGGGCTACAGTCCATGGAGTTGCAAAAGAGTCAGACATGACTTAGCAATTAAACAACAATAATTTATATATAAATCATATATAGGATAAATTAATATATATATTTATTAGAAAATTATATAAATATTCAAATACTACATATATTCTATATCCAATGAACATGTAATTATAGTATCTGAGTTCTAAACAATTTGTAATAATCTGAAAGTAGAAAGTTTAGAGAATCAAAGTGTTCTGTAGCTTAGCTATTACTGAAGATTATGAGGTGGTATATTTTAGTTATATCTCACACTTCAAAAACACTCTTGTACCAGATCTATGTAGTGCCTCAAGTTTTGGTTACTTCTCCACTCAAGTCAGTCTGACTAATAATGGCTTTGCTAATTATGCCACTCTAGAAAAATTACAAGTAATTATTTCAAAACTGTTGGGTTGCCAAAAAGTTTGTTTGGGTTTCTCTGCAAAATGTTATGGAAAAACATGAATGAACCTTTTTGCCAACCCAATAGTATATGTGACAGTAATTTTTGTTAAAGCAACTTGTATTGATTACAATGAAAAATTTGAATAAAANAGTTCGTGTACTGTTGTTGCTGGGTGAGAGATTCTATAAATGTCAGCTAGTTCAAGTTGGTTGATAGCGTGTAGTTCAAATTTTCTGTATCTTTACTTATTTTTTTGTCTACTTATCCTGTCCATTAGTGAAGGATAAGAATTGCAATATCCAACCCTGTTGTGGATATGTGGTTTGATTTCTTAGTTCTCTTGGGTTTTGCTTCATGCTTTTTCTGTTTCTATTATTGGGTACATCCTTGGGATTGTTGTGTCTTCTTGATGAACCAACCCCTTTATTCTTATAAAAATTTGTGCTTTATCTCAGGTGCTTTTTGGTGACGTCTTCTTTACTTCATGTTACTGTCACCACTGGGGAAGGCAATGGCACCCCACTCCAGTACTCTTGCCTGGAAAATCCCATGGATGGAGTAGCCTGGTGGGCTGCAGTCTATGGGGTCGCTAACAGTCAGACAGACAGAGCGACTTCACTTTCACTTTTCTCTTTCATGCACTGGAGAAGGAAATGGCAACCCACTCCAGTATTCTTGCCTGGAGAATCCCGGGGATGGGGGAGCCTGGTGGGCTGCCGTCTATGGGGTCACACAGAGTCGGACACGACTGAAGCGACTTAGCAGCAGCAGCAGCACTGTCACCACTCCAGCTTTCCTATACTCAGTGCTCCTAGTTATATCCCGTTCCCTCTTTTTGACTTTTAACGTGTTTATATTTGAAGTGGATTTCTTATTAGTTCTGGCAATTTCAGCTTTTTGGTTACGTTTTTGAGCCATTTACATTAAATGTAATCATCCATATGTGTGTGTTTGTGTGTTAGTGGCTTAGTTGCGTCCAACTCTTTGTGACCACATGGAACGTAGCCTTCCAGGCTCCTCTGTCCAAGGAATTTTCCAAGCAAGAATACAGGAGTGGGTTGACATGCCCTCCTCCAGGGATCACACCCAGGTCTCCCACGTTGCAGGAAGATTGTTTACCGATCAAGCTACCCAGGAAGCCCAGTTATCCATATAGTTGGGTTTAAATCTACTGAAAGTGTTTAAGCTTTACATTTATATTATATTACATTTACATTAAATGTAATTATCCATATAGTTGGGTTTAAATCTACTTTCTTGTTCATTTTCTATTGGTCTCATTTTTCTTTTTTTATATTTTCCTCTCTTGCTACACTTTTTGATGCTGAACATTTTAATTCCATTTTTTTCCTCCACTCTTGACTAATGAGCTGTACTTCTTTGCTTTGTCTCTTTGTGGCTGTTCTTGTGTTCAGTATGTAGCATCAGCTCATCACAGTCTGCCTCTAATTATATTACTCCACTCTACAAGAATACGAGGCTCTCAAAACAGTGAGCTTCCGTTTCTCCTGCCTCATTCTTTGTGCTTTATGTCATACTTTTTACTCCTACGCATGTTCTAAACCCCATAATATATGGTTATCATTTTTTGCTTTCAATAGTTATATTTTCTTTCATGTCTGTGTATATCCATGTTTGCATTTTTTCTTTTGTTGTGGGTCAGCTGGATTTTGTTTTCTCCCCTTAGAGCACAGGGGCTTTGTCATGGTAGATAGCTGAGTTACTTACAAGTGGGTTTGATGCCTTTGAGACTTGTTTTTTAGCTTTGCTAGGTCAGTTCTGGAGAAGCCAGAGAGTTCCATCTGGTGGCTGAGGCGCCATCCCTGTGGGGTCTCCACTGACCTCCTCTGACCACCACACATTCTGCATTCCAGCTCCTTGGAGCTCAGGTATTTGGAGATGAGGCTGGGGACACTGGATAAAGGTCATGGGGGCCTTGGAGGCCCATGAGGAGTTGCTGCTCTGATTCCTGTGTTGGGAGGGCGGCAGAGGTGGTGAGGGGTGGCCAGGCTCTGACATGTCCTGAGGGAAGAGTCATGCTTACGTCCTGGCCGGGTGGAAGTGGGATGTAAAAAACGAATTGTCAGAGAAGCCTTGAGCTCTGGCCTGAGCTACGGAGAGGGTGGCATTGTGGTGCGGGAGAAGACTCCTGAGAGAACCTTGGACAGCAAGGAGATCAAACCAATAAATCCTAAAGGAAATCACCCCGGAATATTCATTGGAAAGATTGATGCTGAAGCAGAAGCTCAACTATTCTGGTCACCAAATGCGAAGAGTCGACTCATTGGAAAAGACCCTGATGCTGGGACAGATTGAGGGCAAGAGGAGAAGAGGGTGGCAGAGAATGAGATGGTTAGGCAGCATCACTGACTCAATGAACATGAGTTTGCGCAAAGTCCAAGAGTTAGTGAGGGACAGGGAAGCCTGGCGTGCTGCGGTCTATGCGGGTCACAAAAAGCTGGATATGACTTAGCAACTGAACAGCAACATGAAGAAGGTGGAACGGCGGCCCCGTGAGAGTGTGAGCTGAGGGTCAGTCTGGGCAGGGGGAACATGGTTTTAGCCTCTTGGACCTCAGTCTCTGCTGGACGTGCCTGGAGGAGCTGGCGCACCTGAGCTGGGTGTGATGACGTGGCACTGGACCTTCAACGTGGATGGTCAAGGCACCCACGGCCCCAGTGAGCTCCTCCGTGGGTAGTGCTCCGCAGCCACGGGCCCAGTGAGCTCCTCCGTGGGCGGTGCTCCGCAGCCACGGACCTAATGAACTCCCTAGGGAGGAAAGGACTGAGGACTGAGCCCTGAGGCCCCACCCTGGGGACTGGATTCCCTGGGAAGAGTACTCGCTACTTGACACCATCAGAAGAGGGGCCATTTAAGAAAAAAGAGGAGAAAACAAACACGAGCAGGTGGATGAGTTAGGGATGAGCTTCAGGAAGGGAAGGCAGGGGCCTGGCAGTGTAATCAGGTATTTGCAGGATTGTCTGTAGGGGAAGAAGGCAGAAAGATTTCTGTGTGACTTTCTGCCCTTTGGAGCTTGCTTGTGGGAGTTTTGACTCTGTGGCTGTCTTGTGAAAAGAGCCTCCACCTCCCATCCAGTACCACCCAAACTGGCTGCCCATGGCCTCCAGCCTTCACCCTGGCTCGGTGACCAGTCCTGGCCACACAGCCCTGAGTCAGGACCTGTCAGGAGCCTCACTTGCCCTTTAGTCATCAGGCCACATACACAATGGAGCAAAAAAGAACCCCAGGAGAGGACGCGGGAGCCTTATGCCCAAACTCACAGGCAGCTACTGGGTCTCTGGGCCTGTCCTGTCCAGAGACCCCCGCCATCTTTGCTGAGTCACACATTTCCATAAATGCTCCTGACAGTCCTGGTGGGGCAGGCAGTGTAGAAATGCCCCCCAAGTCTTGCTGCCCTGAGATCCATGGAATTCTCCAGGCAACAATCCTGGGGTGCACAGCCATTTTCTTCTCCAGGGGATCTTTCTGACCCAGGGATCGAACCTGGGTCTCCTGCACTGAAAGCAGATTCTTTACCATCTGAGCCACCAGGGAAGCCCATTTAGATATTAGGAAACAGTGTAGAGAAGAGTATTGTGCAAAACATGGCTTTTCATTCCTGAGATCCATGGAATTCTCCAGGCAACAATCCTGGGGTGCACAGCCATTTTCTTCTCCAGGGGATCTTTCTGACCCAGGGATCGAACCTGGGTCTCCTGCACTGAAAGCAGATTCTTTACCATCTGAGCCACCAGGGAAGCCCATTTAGATATTAGGAAACAGTGTAGAGAAGAGTATTGTGCAAAACATGGCTTTTCATAAAAGAGGGGCTGCAGGCCCTGTCTTAGGAGCAGGAAACAGCCCCTGCCCCACGAGGAAGGGCCGTGACAGCTGCATCCTCCAGAAGAGAGGACCCACACCACCCACTCCCCTGCCACCACCGTATACTGGGAAGGTCTGTGTTTACGAAACTCTGTTCAGAAAACTGTTCCCTTTGCCGCATCCTGGGAGACAGTCACACAGAAGGACTGTTTTTCCCTTTTATGAGTAAAATAAAAGTTAACGGCAGCTACAACACTTCCATGCATCTTTTTTGATGATGACAGCACTGTTTCCTTTGAAAACCATCAGATTATTTGTCATTTTTATATGATGTGAGCAGATTAAACAGTGGGCTTTTCCTAATTCTGGAATACATGACTTTAGCCTCCAACCTGGGCACTGCACCCACTGTGTACCCCCACCTGCCGGTGGGGAGCGAAGAGGGCAGATAACCATCAGAGTAGGGCCGCTGCATTCTTAACCCCATGGTCAGAGCTCCCATGGGGAGGAGGGGTCCCTGGAGAGGAGGGACCTTTTCCCTTGTTGACTGAAGGCTGCCGGAGCCCCTTGCCGAAGTCAGGACTGAACGGGACACTGAAAAGTTTTCAGGGAGGGGCCCCGGTGCTGCCCCTAGGATGCATGTACTGCCGGGAGAGGAACACACATATCAGAAGGCCAGCCACCATCCAGAGGCAGATGTGCTGTAAAGGCAAAATACACACAGAATTTCGCAGGCCCAGTATGGAGAAAAGGAATATAAAATGTGTCATGGATAATGTTTAATGTTTATGTTTCATGTTTTCTTATCTAGATACAATTCACATAGCATGAACTCCTCCATTTTCAAGTGCACAAATGCAGCAGTTTGCAGCGTTTTCACTCTTGTCCCAGCATCACTGCCCACTGATGCCAGAATGTTTCCATCGCCCCCAGCAGAAGCCCCATAGCCAGCAGAAGCCCCATAGCCTCCAGCAGCTCCTCCTGTCCCCTCACCCTGGCAACCACTCCTCTGCCTGCCGTCTCCACAGACAGGCCTGTTGTGGACATGTCGTATCATGAAGTATGTGGTCCTTTACTCCTGCCTTCTTTCACTTGGCCTGATGTTGGCAGGGTTTTTCTGTGTTGCAGTGAGGTTCAGCATTCATCCCTTCTTGTGGAAGAGCCACGGGGTATTTATTACATGCCAGCTCATGGATGTTGGGATGCTTCCATTTTTTGGCTACTGTGAATGATGCAACTGTGAACTTTTGTGGGCAAACTTTCCAGGGAATGGTACATGTTGAAATGAGATATTTTTGAGATAGGTTGTGGTAGGTAAAGTGTATCAATTAAAAAAGCAAAAGAGCCTAGCCACCTTGGAGGAAGGGTCTGAGATGAGAGCATGTGTGAAGTAAGGACTCCCTTCTCCGAGTTGAGTCCCCTGACTTCAGACTTTCTCTGCAAAGGGGGCAGGCTATAATCTCTGAGGACTGACACCCCACGAAGGGTCCTCCTGGTCAGAGAGGGAGTGATGAACCGCCCCTCGGGGGGACGGATACCCACCAAATACACAGTTGCCCAAAGGGATGCAAAGCAGTGAGCTCAGCTGCTCTCCTGTACCTGCTCCTCCACTCACATTTCCCAGCTTTGCCTTTGCTCCTCACTTCCGCCCCCACCAGCTTTCCTGGGATCACCTTCAAGTACCCTGCTGGCACTTGAGTCTTTGTCTCCATGTCAGCTTTAGAGGATCCCAGTCTAAGAAACAGGGACAGCCCACCTGCCCTTGTTCAGTGGTCAGTTGGGCGAAGTGGCCTCAGGAAAAGTGAGCCAACCACACTGCACTGCTGTTTCCCTGCAAAGCAGATGTCAGGATGCACAGTTCTTCTGAGGATAAATGAAGTAATTCACGCAAACTGCTCAGCACGCTGCCTGCCACTCGGGGAGCACTCGCTAAATGGTGCTATCATTTAAAATGCCCTAAAGGGCATGTTTGTATGGCTGACTGCATCTCTCTGGAATTGTTGAATTTTAATAGAGCAGGAGTGCTTCCTGAGGCCTGAAACTACACACAGAGGGCTGGCTCGCTTTTCCCTTGCCAGTCAAGTTAACGCTTGACATTTGAGCACAAGCATGTTGCTTAGAAGCAATAATAATGGTTCTTAATAATATTTTCTATTTTTAGTGCAATTTCATGGCCCACAGCTCGGTCATCCTAGCCTTAGTCATCTTTACTTGCGTTCTTTCGAAAGCAAAAAGGGTTCAGCGTATGAAATGAAATGCTCCCACTCTCCTATGAGGTTTCTGAGCTTAGTCCACTTCTGTTTTCCATAGCTTTATGGAATTGCATGTTCACACAATCTGTGGGGTGGTCTAGCCAGTTTCGGGAACACTGAGGACATCACTGTCAGGGGTGTGGCAGCAAACAGGGATACTGACCACAGAATCTGCACTTGTTGGCAACAGAATCTGGTCCAGTTGGCAGGTAGAGTCCACAGGCCCCCCATCCACAGATGCTGAGGACTGACTCAGGATACCAAAATCATCAGCAGACTTTGGTATCCTTGTGGGGCGGGGTCTTGGAAACCAGTCCCCTCCGAGGAACCACTGTGTAGTACCTCCGGGAAGCAAACCGTTCTCTCTGCCTCCAGGAGTCTGTGACAGCCACACACCCCACGCATACATCCGTGTCTGCCTAACTGTGCGCTGAGATGCACCCATGTGAAGGTTCCTCTGTGATGAACTTCGATGAAAGTGCGCACGCGCGTAGCCACCACCCCAGCCAAGACAAAGAACGTTTCCATCGCCCCAGAAAAATTCCTCTGTGCTTCTTTTCAAGTCAGTTCCCACACCCCATGAGAAACCTCTGTGTGACTTCTTTCGCCACAGGCAGATTGCTCTTTCCTGTTCTTAAATTTCATGAGAATGGAATCACACAGAGTGTGCTCTTTTGTGCCTGCATTCTCTCATTCAGGACCGTGTTTTTAAGATCCACACACGTAGTTTATTTACCTTGTATCTCTGTTGTTGTTCAGTCACTCAGCCATGTCTGACTCTTTGCGACCCCATGGACTGCAGCACGCCAGGCTTCCCTGTCCTTCAGTGTCTCCCAGAGTTGGCTCAAACTCATGTCCATTGCGGAGAAGGCAATGGCACCCACTCCAGTACTCTTGCCTGGAAGATNTGGACTGCAGCATGCCAGGCGTCCCTGTCCTTCAGTGTCTCCCAGAGTTGGCTCAAACTCATGTCCATTGCGGAGAAGGCAATGGCACCCACTCCAGTACTCTTGCCTGGAAGATCCCATGGATGGAGGAGCCTGGTGGGCTACAGTCCATGGGGTCGCGAAGAGTCAGACACGACTGGGTGACTTCCCTTTGACTTTTCACTTTCATGCATTGGAGAAGGAAATGGCAACCCACTCCAGTGTTCTTGCCTGGAGAATCCCAGGGACGGGGGAGCCTGGTGGGCTGCCGTCTATGGGGTTGCACAGAGTCGGACACGACTGAAGCGACTTAGCAGCAGCAGCAGCAGCATGTCCATTGCTGATATCCAAGCCTCTCATCCTCTGTCACAACCTTCTCCCCCTGCCCTCAATCTTTCCCAGCATCAGGGTCTTTTCCAGTGAGTCGGTTCTTCGAATCTGGTGGCCAAAGTATTGGAGCTTCAGCCTCAGTCCTTCTAATGAATATTCAGGGTTGATTTCCTTTAGGATTGACTGGTTTGCTCTCCTTGTGTCGCTGTGTAGTATTCTATTTCATGAGCACGCCATAGCTGGTCAGTAATTCTCCTGTGGATGGACATTTCCAGCTTGAGGTTTAGCTATAGTGAGCATTGTGATGTCTTATTATACACACATTCATCAGTTACCTTGGGTAATACCTGGAAGTGATGCCACTCCATATGGCAAACTGTTTTCCCAGGCGGCAGTACCATTTCATGTTCCCACCAGGAGTGTATGAGTGATCCGGTTGTCATAGCCAACCTAACATCAGGCATTCTTGAGGTTTAGCTATAGTGAGCATTGTGATGTCTTATTATACACACATTCATCAGTTACCTTGGGTAATACCTGGAAGTGATGCCACTCCATATGGCAAACTGTTTTCCCAGGCGGCAGTACCATTTCATGTTCCCACCAGGAGTGTATGAGTGATCCGGTTGTCATAGCCAACCTAACATCAGGCATTCTGAGTGTTTCTAATTTTAGACATTCAAGTAGGCGTAAAATCTTATTTCTTTATGGTTTAAATTTACATTTCTCAGATGACTTAATAATTGCTGAGCATGTTTTCCTGTGCTTGTTGAGTACTTGAATATCTTACTTTGTGAAGTAGTCTATTCCAAGCATTTTGTGCATTTTTTTAGACTGTTGTATTAGTTGTTTTTTTTTTTTACTTTATTTTACTTTACAGTACTGTATTGGTTTTGGCATACATTGACATGAATCCGCCACGGGTGTACATGAACTCCCAAACATGAACCCCCCTCCCACCTCCCACTGTTGTATTAGTTTTTATCACTTGTTGTTTAGTTGCACAGTAGTGTCTGACTCTTTTGGGANAGTAAATTTTACTTTACAGTACTGTATTGGTTTTGGCATACATTGACATGAATCCGCCACGGGTGTACATGAACTCCCAAACATGAACCCCCCTCCCACCTCCCACTGTTGTATTAGTTTTTATCACTTGTTGTTTAGTTGCGCAGTAGTGTCTGACTCTTTTGGGACCCCGTGGACTGTAAACCACAAGGCTCCTCTGTCCATGGGACTTCCCAGGCAAGAATACTGGAGTGGGTTGCCATTTCCTTCTCCAGGGGATTTTCCCAACCCAGGGATCGAACTTGGATCTCCTGCATTGCAGGCGTTCTTTACCACTGAGCCAGCTGGGAAGCCCCAGTGTTTACCACCGCTTTGTGGAAAACCGTATATTCTGGATGCAGTTCCTCTGTGAGATGTATATATCAAACATCTTTTCCCAGCTTGTGACTTACCTTTTTCATTTGATGAGCAGAAGTTTCTAAGTTGATGAAGTCAATCGCGCAAGTTTTCTTGATGTATAGTACTTTCTGTGTCTTCTTTAAGAATCCTTTCTCTACCCCAAGTCATGAAGATACATTTTCTGGAAATTTAGGGTTATAGTTGTTATATTTTAATTTGTGACCCCTTTCAAATTAATCTTGAGTATGGTGTGAAGTAAGGGGTTGACCATATTTTTTTTTTCCATACATGTATCCGGTTGTCATAGCACCCCGTTTTAAAAAAGACTTTCCTTCTCCATTGAACCACTTTGGCGTGTTTGTTGAAAATTAGTCGAGCCACATGTGGGTCCCTTTCTGGACTCTGTTCTGTTTCACGCATCTGTTTGCCCTGACATGAAGACCACACTGCTTCAATTGCTAGCTTGGAATCCAGTAATCGTCCACACCTCTACTTCTTTGGGGGTTATTTTGGTTCTCTGGGTCATTTTCTTTTCCCTACAAATTTTAGAATAAAGAATCAACTTGTCAGTTTCTTTCAAAAAGTCTTCTCTGAGTTAGACTTGGTTTGCATTCAATATATAGATTAATTTGGGAACAATAACATCTAAGCAATATTAAATCTTCCAACCACGAGCATGGTACATCCCTCCACTCAGCAAGACTTAGAGCTTTCAGGATGAAGGTCCTGCATACTCCTTGTTAAATCTGTTTCTCAGCATTCTCTGTTTTCTGGCATTATTGTAAGTGGGATCTTATTTAATTTCCCATTTGTTTGCTCCTCTTTTATAAAAACTACAGGAGGTATTTGTATATTTTTAAAATGTATATTTTATTGGAGTATACTTGCTTTGCAGTGTTGTGTGTGTTAGTTTCTAGTGTACAGCAAAGTGAATCAGCTCTATGTACACATATATCCCCTCTTTTTTCGATTCTTTCCCATTGAGGTCACCACAGAGCACTGCCTAGAGTTCCCGGAGCTACATAGTAGGTTCTCATTAGTTATCTATTTTATATATAGTATCAAAGGGAAAAGGGGAAAGATATACCCAACTGAATGCTAAGTTCCAGAGGACAGCGAGGAAAGATAAGAAGGCCTCCTTAAATGAACAGTGCAAAGATAGAGAGAAAAACAATAGAATGGGAAAGACTAGAGATCTCTTCAAGAAAATTGAAGCTGTCAAAGGAACATTTCATGCAAGGATGGGCACAGTAAAGGACAGAAACAGAAGCAGGTAAGGACCTAACAGAAGCAGAAGAGATTGAGAAGAGGTAGCAAGAATACCCAGAACTATACCAGAAAAGGTATGACCTTTTGACCTGGATAACCACAATAATGCGGTCACTCACCTAGAGCCAGATATCCTGCAGTGTGAAGTCAAGTGGGCCTTAGGAAACATTACTACTAACAAAGCTAGTGGAGGTGATGGAATTCCAGCAGAGCCCTTTAAAGCTCTAAAACCTGATGCTGTTAAAGTGCTACTCTCAGTGTGCTAAGGAATTTGAAAACTCAGCAGTGGCCACTGAACTGGAAAGGGTCAGTTTTCATTCCAACCCCAAAGAAGGGCAATGCCAAGGAATGTTCAAGCTACTGCACAAGTGCACTCCTTTCACATTCTAGCAAGATAATGCTCTAAATCCTTCAAGTTAGGCTTCAACAACTTTCAGATGTACAAGCTGGATTTAGAAAAGGCAGAGGAACCAGAGATCAAGTTGCCAAAATTTGTTGGATCATGGAGAAAGCAAAGGAGTTCCAGAAAAACATCTGCTTCTGCTTCATTGACTACACTAAAGTCTTTGACTGTATGGATCACAACAAACTGTGGGAAATTCTTAAAGAGATGGGAATACCAGACCACCTTACCTGTCTCCTGAGAAACCTGTGTGCAGGTCAAGGAGCAACACTTAGAATCGGACATGGAACAATTGACTGGTTCACAATTAGGAAAGGAGTACACAAGGCTATGTATTGTCACCCTGCTTATTTAACTTCTGTGCAGAGTACATCATGTGAAATGCTGAGCTGGATGAATCACAAGCTGAAATCAAGGTTGCTGAGAGAAGTATCAACAACCTCAGATATGCAGATGCTACCACTCTAATGGCAGAAAGTGAGAGGAACTAAAGACCCTCTTGCTGAAGGTAAAAGAGGAGAGTGAAAGGCTGACTTTAAACTCAGCTTTCAAGAAACGAAGGTCATGGCATCTGTCCCATCATATATTGAAAAGCAGAGACATTACTTTGCCAACAAAGGTCCATCTAGTCAAGGCTATGGTTTTTCCAGTGGTCATGTATGGATGTGAGAGTTGTACTATGAAGAAAGCTGAGCGCCAAAGAATTGATGCTTTTGAACTGTGGTGTTGGAGAAGACTCCTGAGAGTCCCTTGCACTGCAAGGAGATCTAACCAGTCCATCCTAAAGGAGATCAGTCCTGGGTGTTCCTTGGAAGGACTGATGTTGAAGCTGAAACTCCAGTACTTTGGCCACCTCATGCGAAGAGTTGACTCATTGGAAAAGACTCTGATGCTGGGAAGGATTGGGGGCAGGAGGAAAGGGGGACGACAGAGGATGAGATGGCTGGATGGCATCAACAACTCAATGGATGTGAGTCTGAGTGAACTCCGGGAGTTGGTGTTGGACAGGGAGGCCTGGCGTGCTGCGATTCATGGGATCGCAAATAGTTGGACACGACTGAGTGACTGAACTGAACTGAACTGAATGACTTCTAAATAACTTCTTCAAATCAACATTTTGCTTCAAGGAAGCCATTCTCCAGTGGTAACTGTTAAACACCTATGTCATCAACAAGGAGCATAGCTTCCATTTTCCCCCGATTACAGGGGAGGCTGGTAGGAAAGTCTCATTGTTTTTGTTTTCCAGTAATCCATCTACCCACTGTGCTTTTCCTCCATAAGCTTCTCTGTCCACAGAGGAGAGCAAAATTGTCACACAAACACCACACAATGATTTCTAGCTTTTTTTGTTAACTTTCTGAAGATTCTATGAAGAAATTCTAAAATGTCAAAAGGCAGGGGTTCCTTGGTGACTCAGTGATTAAAAATCCACCTGCTAATGCAGGAGACATGGGTTTGACCCCCAGTCCAGGAAGATCCCATACGTCATGGCGCAAGTAAGCCCATGCGCCAAAACTGAGTCTGGGCTTTAGAGCCCATGTGCCAAAACTGCTGAAGTGTGTGCACCCTCCACCTGGCGCTCAGCAACAAGAGAAGCCACCACAATGAGAAGCCCACGTACCGCAACTTAGAGAGTAGCTGCCACAACTAGAGGAAGCCTGTGCACCACAATACAGACCCAGTGCAGCCAAAAATTAATATATAAAATAAACTCATTTTTAAAAAAAGACATAGAGCATCAACATTGTCTCTGCTTTATGCATCTGTCATTTCCCTCAACTCATCCACCATGGAGATAGCAGGATAACCAATCTAAATTTGAAGCTTTAAAACTCTCCTATGATTCCTCCTTCCCCTTCCAAGTAATGCATGCTCACATAGCTAACCATGCTCTTTCACGATCTAGCTCTTGCCTACCTAGCCAGTCTCCCAGTCTCACTGATTCAGTTCAATTCAGTTCAGTTGCTCAGTCATGTCCGACTCTTTGCGACCCCATGAACCGCGTCACGCCAGGCCTCCCTGTCCATCACCAACTCCCGGAGTTCACTCAAACTCATGTCCATTGAGTCAGTGATGCCATCCACCCATCTCATCCTCTGTCGTCCCCTTCTCCTCCTGCCCTCAATCTTTCCCAGCATCAGGGTCCTTTCAAATGAGTCAGCTCTTCACATTGGGTGGCCAAAGTATTGGAGTTTCACCTTCAACATCAGTCCTTCCAATGAACACCCAGGACTGATCTCCTTCAGAATGGACTGGTTAGATCTCCTTGCAGTCCAAGGTACTCTCAGGAGTCTTCTCCAACAGTTCAGAAGCATCAGTTCTTTGGCGCTCAGCTTTCTTTATAGTCCAACTCTCACATCCATACACGACTACTGGAAAAACCATGGCCTTGACTAGATGGACCTTTGTTAACGAAGCAATGTCTCTGCTTTTTAATATGCCTCACTGATTATGCACAAACAATACACAGGTAACACCCTGGGCACTTTGTCACTTCCAGGGTTTGTTTTATATGTCTTCTATTTTACACTATGCTTAACTCCACATAGTCATATAATTCAATGTCACCACCCCAGGAATCCTTCCCTGAGACTGTATTCCCCACCTTCATTCAGGTAAGATTACATGTTCTTTCTCCTGGATGTTATAATAACCTGGCATAACACCATCCCTGTTTTCGCCATGTTGCATTTTAAATTACCTGTCTATGGGTCTGTCTTCACTGTTACACTGTGACCTGGAGGGCAGGGACTTTATCAATTCTTTTAATTTCAAATTTGTATTAGTGGATGTTCTAGCATGTAGCAGACATTCAGTAAATATTTCCTGGCTATTTTCCTGGAAAAAAATAAAACATATGTATTGAAAGTAAGTTCAGCTGTTACATTGGTATTGAAGGCAACCAGAAAGTGTTCTGTAAACTGTTACACAGCGATGTGATACAGCAATAAAGAAAGGTCTTGTTATTATTACAGGTAACTGCTCTGAAAATACCTACTTATTTGATGGCCTACTTTTAAGAGAAACAAGTTTGAAACTGCCTAAAAAAAGTAAGCTCAGCTGAATCATCCAAATTTAAGGTCTGATTCAGCTTTGCTGGTGTGCATCTCTGCGGATGTTACTTGCCTCAAATCTAGTCCTGTAACCGCCTTTTTACCCGAGCATCTCTTTTAATCTGGGGTGTTTTTTTTTTTTTTTTTAATAATAATTGTACTTTTTTTTGTATCTTTACTCATTGTCTGTTTTTTTTTTCTTTTTCTAAGTTCTCAAATCATATTATAAAGTTAGTAATAAGTAAAGTTAAAAATTAAACTACATTGTATGTTTTTTTATTGTCTTTGAGTAACTGTAAATGCTATGATGTTTAATAAACTATGGTTTAACTAAATTAAAATTATTTCAACATATGTGTATTTACACCTATTTTGATCACCGGCAGATTGAAAATCACTCTCAGTCTATAACTCAGCTTTACTGACTATTGGGTTCAGATTGTTAGTCTGTAGGGGTTTCAAATTTCTGCATTCTTAAAGCTGAGGGTTTTATCAACTTCCTTCCCTCAACCTCAAACTTTCATAATTCTTTTTGCTTTCAATTTTGCTACAATTAAAGTGTAAAGACAAATATACCTAAAAGCAGAACATTAATGTAGCTGAACAAAATGTACCTCATTTAGAGATAGAATTAAAGATAAAGATGGTTGTTCTTATATTTTTAATATATGAGTAAAAACTCTTCACCACCCAAAAGTACAAAATAAAGGAGGTACATATATCATACTGCAATGCAAACAAAACATAAATGAAGAAGAAAAAATTGCTTTGTACATATATATGTACATATGTATATGATATATGAAGAGAGATTGACAACAGTAATTAAAGAAGAATGGCTTTGAATTACATTTTAATGTATGATAGCAAATTCAAAAATTATAATTCTAAGTAAGTCAGAGAAGACAGATATACGATATCACTTACATGTGGAATCTAAAAAAAAATCTACAAATAAAGTTATTTAGGAAACAGAAACAGACTCACAGACATACAAACAAACTTAGAGTTACCAAATGAGAAAGCGGAAGGGGAAGGGGTAAATTGGGAAATTGGGAGTAACATATACTCAATACTATATATGAAAGAGGTAAACAGCAAGGACCTACTGTATAACAAAGGGAACTATATTCAGTAGCTTGCAATAACCCATATAAGGAAAGAATCTGAAAAAGAACATTTATGTATATTCAGATATATTATATATACATATATTCATAACATATATATATAATCCATGGGGTCACTAACAGTCGGACAGACTGAGCGACTTCACTTTCACTTTTCTCTTTCATGCATTGGAGAAGGAAATGGCAACCCACTCCAGTGTTCTTGCCTGGAGAATCCCAGGGATGGGGGAGCCTGGTGGGCTGCCATCTATGGGTTCACACAGAGTCAGAAATGACTGAAGTGACTTAGCAGCAGCAGCAGTATTTATATATGTACGTATATATCTGAATCACTTTACTGTATACCTAAAACTGACATAAGATTGTAAATCAACTATGCTTTAATAAGATTTTTTTTTAATTAAAGACATCAATACCAAATTACATTTCCACAGTATAACTTAAATAATATGATGTCTGGAAAGTAAATAGAACTATATCAAAGTACTAACAATATCTGAGTGGAAGAGATATAAATTTCTTTCTTCTCTCTACTTTTCTGTATTTTTCAGTTTTACAAACTAAAGTTCTATTCAAATGGAAAAAAAATTTTTGTTTAAAAAGAAAAAGGCAAGGACATGCATGATTTTTTCCTTTCTATAGCTCGCTAACAATTTGCAGCTATAGTCTCTAATAATTTTCAGCTTTTAAAGTATTTTCACATTTAATATGTAATTTGAGCTTCACAAGAAAACAGATACCTACAAATAAGAAAAATTAGACTCAGAAATTAAAGAACCCCCTCATGATTACTCAGCTATTAAGTGACAGAAACACTTTTTAAACAAATTCTAGTTATCTCTTAAATACCAACTTATTTTGTGAAGGGGTATCATAGACTTGTGAAGAAGGTCTAGGAGGAAGAGGGAAAGCCACAGATCCAGAGAACAAGAAGGATTACTGAGACATAAGCCAAGAACTGACCTTTAATAAGTGTGGACAACCTGCCCCACTGAGCTCTAAGTTTTTTCTTACAAAATGGCCTTCAATCTTCTATGAGGTACCTAATTTCCCCATCTCCATTTTACAGATGGGGAAATTGAAATACAGGGAAGCTAAGTAAGTTGATCAAAGTCACAGAAAGGTAAGTGGCAGAGCCAGAATTGAAACCCACACTTTGTGACCCACTAACTCCAGACTCTAAAAGCCAGGACATGGAAACAACCTAGATGTCCATCAGTGGATGAATGGATAAGAAAGCTGTGGTACATATACACAATGGAGTATTACTCAGCCATTAAAAAGAATACATTTGAATCAGTTCTAATAAGATGGATGAAACTGGAACCGATTATACAGAGTGAAGTAAGCCAGAAAGAAAAAC
>SJYX01007430.1:17645-75839 GCA_006410675.1 Oreotragus oreotragus
TAGATGTCCATCAGCGGATGAATGGATAAGAAAGCTGTGGTATATATACACAATGGAGTATTACTCAGCCATTAAAAAGAATACATTTGAATCAGTTCTAATAAGATGGATGAAACTGGAACCAATTATACAGAGTGAAGTAAGCCAGAAAGAAAAACACCAATACAGTATACTAACACATATATATGGAATTTAGAAAGATGGTAATGAGGACCCTGTATGCAAGACAGCAAAAGAGATACAGTTGTGTAGAGCGGACATATGGACTCTGAGGGAGAAGGAGAGGGAGAGGGAGAGGGTGGGATGATTTGGGAGAATAGCATTGAAATATGTATACTATCATGTAAGAAATGAATTGCCAGTCTATGTTCAATGTAGGATGCAGGATGCTTGGGGCTGGTGTATGGGGATGATCTGGAGGGATGATGTGGGGTGGGAGATGGGAGGGGGGTTCATGTTTGGGAGTTCGTGTAAAAAAATAAAGAAAAAAAAAAAAGTTTGAAAAAAAAAAAAAAGAGAGATATGGGTCTGATCCCTGAGGCAAGAAGATTCCCTGGAGAAATGGCAATCTACTCCAGCCTTCTTGCCTGGGAAATCCCACGGACAGAGGAGCCTGGCAGGGTCACAAATGAGTTGGACGTGACTTAGCGACTAAACAACAGTTTCAAATGCATGTCCAAATAATTTCAAAATGTGTATGGAAACACAAAAGACATCAAATAGCAAAAATCATCTTGAGAAAGAACAGAGGCAGGAAGATCCCCTGGAGAAATGGCAATCTACTCCAGCCTTCTTGTCTGGGAAATCCCACGGACAGAGGACCCTGGCAGGGTCACAAATGAGGTGGACGTGACTTAGTGACTGAACAACAGTTTCAAATGCATGTCCAAAGCCCATACAATAATTAAAAATTAGATGATAATATTCCAATGGCACTAAGTTGTCCTTATTAAGGGAAGAATCAAAAAGTGATATCAAGTTCTCAGATGCCAAGAATACTCTTTCAAGCAGGTTACTTCTTTCCCCTGGGACAGTCTCTGGTTTTCACAAAATTTTCCTTTTAGATTTGGGGAAAAGTCACTTCTCCTTTCTGTTTGTAGTTAGAAATAGAACTTAGAGCATGGTGGATTTTTCTCTTCTTGCTTATTTGCATTTGTAAAATAGTATGGAATGCAACTAATAGCATGTTGAAGAGTATTTGTAAAATAATGGTATGGTAGAAAGCTGAACATCAAATGTAGCAGGAAAAGTTTAGAGATGTTTTGTTACGTTTGCTCTCTAAACCAAACAAAACAACACCAAGCTCTTGGCAACATTTGCTATCCATGCTCATTTTGATAATAGCCTTTCTGACAGGAATGAGATAATATCTCATTATGGTTTTAAATTGCATTTCTTTATCAATGCTGAACCTCTTTGTGCCTGTTGGCCATCTGTACATCTTCTTTGGGAAAATGTCTATTCAGGCCTTCTGCCTATTTTTTAATTAGGTTGGTTGTTTTATGTGTGTGAATTTTGTTTTTGAGTTGTATGAACTATATATTTTGGATATTAACTCCTAATCAGTCATTTCATATGCAAATATTTTTTCCCATTTAGTAGGCTGTCTTTTTGATTTGTTATTGATTTCCTTTGTGATGCAAGACATTTTAAGTTTGATTAGTTCCTATTTGTTTATATTTGCTTCTTTTTCCTTGCCTGAGATAGCAGATTCAAAGAATATTGTTGCAATATATTTTAAAGAGTGTTCTGCCTATGTTTTTCTCTAGGAGTTTTATAGTATTCTGTCTTACATATAATTCTTCAACCTATTTTGATTTATTTTTTATACAGTGTTAGAGAATGTAATGTACTAACATTCTTTTACATGTAGCTATCTAGTTTTTTTTTAATATGGTGTTAGAGAATGTACTAACATTCTTTTACATGTAGCTATGTAGTTTTCCCAGCACCAGTTATTGAAGATACTCTCTTTACTCTATTTTATAGTCTGGACTTCTTTGTCAAATTAATTGACCGTAAGTGTGTGAGTTTTATTTCTGGGCTATTTATTCAGTTGTATTGATCTATGCCGGGGAAGGCAATGGCACCCCACCCCAGTACTCTTGCCTGGAAAATCCAATGGACGGAGTAGCCTGGTGGGCTGCAGTCCATGGGGTCGCTAACAGTCGGACAGACTGAGTGACCTCACTTTCACTTTTCTCTTTCATGCATTGGAGAAGGAAATGGCAACCCACTCCAGTATTCTTGCCTGGAGAATCCCAGGGATGGGGGAGCCTGGTGGGCTGCCGTCTATGGGGTCACACAGAGTCGGACACGACTNGGGATGATTTGGGAGAATAGCATTGAAATATGTATACTATCATGTAAGAAATGAATTGCCAGTCTATGTTCAATGTAGGATGCAGGATGCTTGGGGCTGGTGTATGGGGATGATCTGGAGGGATGATGTGGGGTGGGAGATGGGAGGGGGGTTCATGTTTGGGAGTTCGTGTAAAAAAATAAATAAATACAAATAAATAAATAAATAAAACTATTTTTCCCACAAAAAATAAATAAATAAATAAATAAATAAAATTTAAAAAAAATAAATAAAAAATAAAACCTACTCCACACTATTTCCAGTCTGACTCATAGAAGTCACCAATCAGCAGAGCTCCAGCTCCAGATTTTCTTGACAGATCTAAATAATCAAAAATGAAGCTGTTTTCACTAATTTTAGCTTATTTGTACAGAGAAGAACCTTTGTATTCTAATACAAGTTAATCATTAAAGAAATGCTGCCTTTAAGCTTACACAAAATGGTCCCTCTCTGGGAACTCTGCCTCCCAGATAATGAACGTTAAGTTAAAAAATATTTGTTTAGCTCACAGGAAAGATCTGACCAGGTCCACATGTGAATGACTACAGGATGGAAGAAATTAACACATCCTCTCTGAAGGCTGACACAAACCAGGAAATGATTGACTTTATTCCCTCCTCTTTTAGTATAAAAGAAGCCTGAAGTCTAAGTTGGGCAAGATGGTTCTTAGAACATGAGTCTGCCATCTTCCTGGTCTGTGGACTTTCCAAATAAAGTCACCATCCCTTGCCCCAATAACTAATCTCTCAATTTATTGGCTTGTCATGTGGTAAGCAGTGTGAGCTTGGACTTGGTAACAAAGTGAAATCTTGAAAAAATCATTTTTTTACAATATTTTTAGTTTATTTTTAAGAGGCGGAGGGAAATCAAAGGATTAAATAGCAAAGTTTAGCAGTGATTTAGCAACCTATTATTTTTTAAACAACTACTTTATTGAAGAAAAAATGCTTTTATTACATGAAAATATAAATTATCTGGATATGTTAATCATGAACTAGATTTGATAGCAGATTAAACGATAATAGAGTAAACAATTACCTAATCTTGAGGCCACAATATAGAAACATCTTCAACCCTTCCCAGTTATCTATAAATCTAACATCATGGTTTTGGTTTTCCTCCCGCACAGTGCTGTAGGTATAACCATTAAAATGGGGGAGGAGAGAAACATATATAAATAAATATATATATACATACACACACACACATACATATATAAAACAAATATATACTGACAAAAAAGAGGTTTAAAGGAGTCTTGTCTTCTCACACTAAACCCAGGGGTAGAGCAGTTTTACCTTGGGCTTTGAGCTTCCTTTGTGGCTCAGATGGTAAAGAATCTGCCTGCAACCTGGGAGAACCAGGTTTGATCCCTGAGTCAGGAAAATCCCCTGGAGAAGGACATGGCAACCCTCTCCAGTATCCTTGCCTGGAAAATCCCATGGATGGAGGAGCCTGGTGGGCTACATACAATCCATGGAATAGCAAAGAGTCAGACACAGCAGAGAGACTGCAATTTCCCTTTTTCACTTTACTAGAGTTTATTGAAAATAGATTTTCTGACTCATGATACCACTGAGTCAAAAAAAAAACACAACACTTTTTAATCTTTGAGCTCTATAAAACTAGATTTGAATGTACCATTTAATCATTCCAGGTTATATGCCTGTTTCCTACTGTCTCTAGACCAAGTGAATTTAAACTGTTATCTCTTGCAATCACATTTGAAAATAGTACACTCAATCATAACAAGCACAAAAACAGTGAAACTAGACCCTAAGGCAAATGGTGAGTCTCAAGTTTATTTCCTTTAGGCTTTCTACATGGAATTTACTGAATCAATTATTAAATATTAGTGTCACTCACTGAGTTAGATAACCCACTAGCTTTACTGTTCTACTCTTACCTATTCATTTCCTTTGTCTGGACTGATTTTCACAGATAGAGACACAAGATAAACTGCATGGCTAGATCTTAAACTCTTTACCTTTAGGCATTTTCTTTGCTGTTCTTTTTTTTTTTTTTTTTTAATCCTTGCAAATTTAGACACATAGAAAACTGTTATTTGCCTCATAATGGCCTCTTCAGTGTGTTTCACAGTCTTTTGTAGAGAATAATGACATAATGATAGTGTTCTCAGACCCATATTTTCTACTTGATAAACCAGCAATTATATGATTAAAGGATTTTTACAAACTCACATTAAGTATATGATACTCTAGAAACCAGTCCATCATGTAATTATACAGTCAGGAGAGAAATAATTTACATAACTAAAAGCTGTCAAATGGTACTCATGACCAGTGTATGGTTTTTTAATGGATAAATATTTAAGAAATATCAATTCTGTAAATAATACACTTTTAGTTAGGAACATAAATTCTGAATTTTATCAACTGTGTTTAAACTTTTATTTTTTTGTCCCTACTGTGAGAAAACTATGCTAAACTTTGCTGAAAACATGAGCTGGATACATTAGAACCAACTTCGTGTTTGGTCACGAAGTCCTGTCCAGCTCTTTTGCAATCCCATGGACTGTAGCCTGCCAGGTTCCCTGTCCATGGGATTTCACAGGCAAGAATATTGGAGTGGGTTGCCCTTTCCTTCTCCACGGGCTCTTTCCAGTCCAGGGGTCAAATCCATATCTCCTGCATTGGCAGGGAGCTTCTTTATCACTGAGCTATCAGAGAAGCTCAAGAAAGACGTCATCTGTCTCCAAAAAAGATATATTTAAAGAACAGAGACAGGCAGTCAATGCCTAGGTATTTAAACTCTGTGATGAACACCAATTTGACCAAGATTTTTCTTAAAAAAATTTTTCTCTAAAAGACAAATTGACTAGATACTTGTGACTTTCTTTAAATGTCAGGTCATTATTCTAACAACTTGAGTTGGAGAACATAAATTTATAGATCTTACTTTCTTTTGAAAAACAGGAAGGACATTTAACAGGATGCTCAGAGCTTCAAACAGCATGTACTGAGAGGACCCATCCTCAAAACATAAACAGAATTACATCTAACTCTTTTCACATTTTTTTTTTCTCAATTTCTGGACAAACCAGTTACCATGCTTTTCCCCAGTTTCTAAAGAAAAACTGAAAAAAAGTTACAGAAGTATATCCTGAGAACCAACCCTTCAAAGGGATAATTTTATACACAAAAATAATCAAAATGCCAAACCATGTATGTTAAGATATTCACATTTTTTTAAGAAAGACAAATAATATACATTTATAGAGTTACAGCTGTTAGAAAGTATTTCTGTAAATATAAACAAGAAATCTATAGCAGGGTTAGGCTTCCCTGGTGGCTCAGAGGTTAAAGCATCTGCCTGGAATGCGGGAGACCTGGGTTTAATCCCTGGGTTGGGAAGATCCCCCGGAGAAGGAAATGGCAACCCACTCCAGTACTCTTGCCTGAAGAATCCATGGAGGGAGGAGGCTACAGTCCATGGGTTCCCAAAGAGTCGGACTCGACTGAGTGACTTTACTACTACTATACTATACTACTATAGTATAGCAGGGTTACCCTGTTTATTGCTGGGTGGAGAAGGATGCATATAAATTAAGGATGTGAGCAGGGACGCAGGAAGACTTTTCATGTATTTTCACACTTTCTGCTTTTTGAGTCATTTGGTGTACTATCTACTCAATAGTTATGTCAATTAAAAAAAGAAGAAAGGAGTCTTGATTCTTGTATGGAGTAGATAAGAGAGAGTGGGCTAGACCAAGTGTATACTTAGCTGTGATGACAAATGACCTTTAAGAGAAAAAAAGGTGCTAAAGTTAGATGATTCATTACTGGCTTATTCCACCACCATTACCACCTCAAAGACATTGGCTTCTAACTTAAAAGAAGTTGAAAAACACACCATATTTTATGTTATAATGATAGCAACAGGACGTTTGGTTATCCATGCCATTATCAGCATAATCATAAATACTCATGACAGTTCCTGAAAGAGATGAGGACACTAGCCAGGGCCAATCACCAATTGCTATCACCCTATATAAAGCTTAACCTTGACTGTCAATGTGGGATACCCATTCTCAAAAGCCCTGCCATTTAAAGCACTACATAGGGCTGAGAATAAAAACAGACAGCTAATAAAGTCCATGAATACCATCACAGCCTTGTTAACAGGACCAACTTTTCTGCAGTAATCTGGTAATTCCAGACCTACACTTTCTGCACCTACACTTTCTGCACTTTGTGACTGGATATCATTGAGTCTGGTATTAGGAAGCAAGATAAAAGAACTGTTAATTTGTTAGACCTTGTGTAAAGGATAAAAATGATGGAGGTACTTGGCATGAAGCTTCACAGAATTACCACTTGCAGAATCTGATGACTCTGGCAGTTAGGTAGGGCAGGGGTCATTAGCTATGCTTTCCATCATTTAGTGTTGCTGCTTCAAAGCTAGTAGGTGGCAGGACCAGGACTCTATCCAAGGTCTTTCTGAGTTCATGGTCACTGCTATTATATACTCTGTGTCTTCTGAGTGTCAGGGTTTTCATCTTCCTCAAAGAGCAAATGCTTTCCACAATTGTCTCACAAAGTGAGACATAAATATTTAATAAAGTTTACTGCTATTCTGAGGGAGAAATCCAACAGCATGATGTTATCTAGGTCTAAATTGAAATTTCGCTATGAAGGTCAAAAACTGTTAAAAAGGAACTGCTGTATTTTGCAAAATGAAACAAATACTATTGCAACATTTGAGCTTTGGACTCAGAACCTCAGAACACCCTGTGCTGTAATTTTGATGTTAGATAACCAACGTAACAACTGATACAACCCTAGGCTGACCTTATTGGTCAATATCTAGGAATATGTTAATGAAAAAATAGTGAGTTAAATGTTGATCTTCTTTCTGTCCACTCATATAATTCCCATCTTCCTAGCCACAGTGAGAGGCAATGTGGTAGCAAGTTAATATAAATTGAAGTAAAAGTGTTAGTTTCTCAATCATATCTGACTCTTTGTGATCCCATGGACTGTAGCTCACCAGGCCCCTCTGTCCATGGAATTCTCTAGGCAAGAATACTGGAGTGGATTACCCTTCCATTTTCCAGGGGGTTTTCCCAAGCCAGGGATGGAATCCAAGTCTTCCGCATTGGAGGCAGATTCTTAACCACCTAAACCACCAGGGAAGCAAGTCTGTATAACGTACTCTGAAAGAGAGTCAAAACTTGATGGGAAATCTAACTCATACTCTGCTTTGGGCTATTCAATAAGTAAAAAACATTCTTCAGAATTTATTTTCATTCCCACTACATTCTGGTAGTGCTGGTAGAATGTCAACTAGCTCTCAGGCCTTCAAAGTTAAAAAAGGGGAGGTCTGGAGGTCAGGCAGACTTACCTTGTTGTCACTCATTTCCTGTGCTAATGCTACACTGAAGAAAGTTTTAATGGTTTGGTGTAAACAGAGCAAGATTAAAAAGAAAGCTTCTAGAAAACAGATTTTCATAAAATAAAAAAGGCAATAATTATTGCATTAAAAGCTCCATCGTTTGTGCCTTAATATTATAACCTATCATAAAAATGCCACTTTAATTGTTTTAACATCTCTTTAAATGTTTTGTACTTATTGTTATTCCCAGCAGCTAACAATAAGAAAATAGCAGCATTAAGCTCAGTTTGAGACCATTTTTACTAGAAATCATGATACTAATGAGCTGTGAAGAAAATGTTGCTAATCATACTTCCTCTGCAGTCTTGTAAAATAATCACTAATGCTTAAATATAAAGTATACACAAAGTAAATATATATGCATGTATGTGCGTGTGTAGCTTGACGGGTAAACGTCTTAATCCAAAAAAAGATATCCGAAACTTTAGTTTCTCTCTTTTCCATACAACAAATCATGTTTAATGAATTTCACAGTAGAAATTAAACAAAGGAAAACACATGGCAATAAAATATTTCAGCAGACATTGTATAGCCTTCAGATATTGTCTGTGGATATGCATCCCAGAGGCAGATTATCCTGTGCTGTTGAGGTAACTGAGAGGCACTCTGATGACAAAGCCCACATAACCGGTCTTGGGGTCAGAAGATCTGGAGCCTACCCCTGACCGAGCCATTCACTTTAGGTTGGAAAGCTCATTCTCACCTTTGTATCTTTAAAAAGATCTTAATTTCTGTCTTATGGGATATTTGAGAGAATTAAATTTAGGGTGTAACATGGATGGACCTAGAGATTGTCATGCTAAGTGAAGTAAGTCAGACAGAAAGACAAATATCATATATTGCTTGTATATTATAATCTAAAGGGGCTTCCCTAGTGGCTCAGTTGGTAAAGAGTCTACCGGCAATGAATCTAAAAAAAAGGAGGGGGGAATACAAATAAATTTATCTACAAAACAGAAATAGAATTTCAGATGTAAAAATCAAACATGGTTATCAGGGGGAGGAATAAACGGAAAGACTGGGATTGAAATATACATACTACTGTATATAAAATACATAGGTAACTAATAAGGGCCTCACGTCATGGCAAATAGATGGGGAAACAGTGGAAACAGTGGCTGACTTTATTTTTCTGGGCTCCAAAGTCATTGCAGATGGTGATTGCAGCCATGAAATTAAAAGATGCTTATCCTTGGAAGGAAAGTTATGACCAAACTAGACAGCATATTGAAAAGCAGAGACATTACTTTGACAACAAAGGTCTGTCTAGTCAGTTCAGTTCAGTTCAATTCAGTCGCTCAGTCATGTTCGACTCTTTGCGACCCCATGAATCACAGCACGCCAGGCCTCCCTGTCCATCACCATCTCCCGGAGTTCACTCAGACTCACGTCCATCGAGTCCGTGATGCCATCCAGCCATCTCATCCTCTGTCGTCCCCTTCTCCTCCTGCCCCCAATCCCTCCCAGGATCAGAGTCTTTTCCAGTGAGTCAACTCTTTGAATGAAGTGGCCAAAGTACTGGAGTTTCAATGAATAGGATTAGTGCCCTTATAAAGGAGACCCAGTATTCTTGCCTGGGAAATCCCATGGACAGAGGATCCTGGTGGGCTGCAGTCCATGGGGCCACAAAAAGTCAGACATGACTTAGCGACTAAACAACGAAAGAGACCTCAGAGAGCTCCCTCGTCCCTTCTGCCCTGTGAGGACAGTGGAACAGTGGCCCTCTATGTGCCTGGCAGTGGGCCCTCCCCAGACACTGACTCTGCTGGTGCTGTGATCTTGGACTTCAGCCCCAACACTGTGAGAAGCAAATGTCTGTTGTTTACAACCCACTGAGTCTCTGGGCGTCTGTTCCAGCAGACGGAGCAACTAAGACAATTTACATCCATTATAAACTCCATAATACAGTATTGAGATTTTTAAACACTCAGCTGTCTTTTGCAGAAATGATTAAAAGAAACTTAAAGATAATTTTTTGCCATTCTGCTGCTTTTTTTCTTTTCCTGTAGATTCAAACTCCTGAGTAGTGTTACAGCCCTTCAGCCTGAAATTTTTCTTTTTTCTTTGAGCATTTCCTGAAGTACAAACTGCTAGTGACTAATTCTCTCAGCTTTTGCCTCCTGAAATTGCCTCTGTTTTGCCCTCATTTTGAAGTTTTCTTCAGGGTATAGGTTGCTGCAGTCAGAGTTTTGTTTTGTTTTTGTATTTAGGAGTCTAAAGATGTCCTTTTTTCTTTCTGGCTTCCACTGTTTCTGATGAGAAGTCAGCTTTTATTGTTTCATTTTGTTGTTGTTCAGTTGCTCAGCTGTGTCCAGCTATTTGCGATCCCATGGACTGCAGCATGCTTCCATGGGGGGAAGGACAGCCAGCGTCCCTGTCCTTCACCGTCTCCCTGAGTTTGCTCAGACTCCCGTCCGTTGAATCCGTGATGCCATCCAGCCGTCTCACCTGCCGTCATTGTTCCTCTGCAAAGGTGTCCTGTTTCTCTGGACACTTTGAAGGTGTTTTTCTTTTATCCATGGGCTTCAGCACTTAGACCCTGCTTTGCCCTCATTTTCTTCTTGCTTATCCTGCTTGGTGTTCTTTGTTGAGCTTCCATGGTGTATAAATTTGTTTTCATTAAATTTGTAAACATTGTCACAATTATTTCATTAAGTGTATTTTATGCTCCATTCTCTCCCCTTTCTTTCTGAGATTAGTTACGTGTCGTTAGAACATTTGTTCTTATCCCTCGAGTAACTGGCTCTGTTATTTTTTTAATGTTCTTTTCTTTCCGCTCTTCAGATTGGAGAGTTCCTGATGGTGGAGCCTCAATATCCCTGACTGTTCTTCAAACTGCTATAAGCCCATCCATGCTTTTTTAATGTCAGATATATTTTTAAATTCAACAACGTCATATTCTTGTTTGTGGATTTTCCTCTTAAGATCCCCTATCTGTTTACCACTCACTAGCATCTTTTTCTTTAGTTTCTGGATGTATTGCATGCTCAGTCACTCAGTCCTGTATGACTCTTTGTGACCCCATGGACTGTAGCCCACCAGAGTCCTCTGTCCATGGAGTTTTTCAGGCAAGAGTATTGGAGCTGATTTCCATTTTTTCCTCCTGGGGAATCTTCCCAACCCAGGGATCAAACTCCTGCCTCCCATGTTGGCAGGCAAATTCTGTACCACTGAGCCACCTAGTTGGCCAAAAAGTTCTTTTGGGTTTTCCCATAAGATATTATGGAAAAACTTCCATGAACTTTCTGACTAACCCAATACTTATAATTGCCACATGAAAGGCAATTACAAGTACATGCTCATTTCAACCTCTGTGTCATCTGGGTTTTTTTGTTTTTTTTTTTTAAATTTATCTTGTGCAGCCTCTAAAATTATGCAGCAGATGCAGGAGGAGAACCTTTGGTTCTGCTCAGTTTCTGATAGAGCTTTGCAAGAGTCCTCCTGTCAGATGAGGCCTCCATCATCCATCACCTTCTTCGNTTTTTTTTTTTTTAATTTATCTTGTGCAGCCTCTAAAATTATGCAGCAGATGCAGGAGGAGAACCTTTGGTTCTGCTCAGTTTCTGATAGAGCTTTGCAAGAGTCCTCCTGTCAGATGAGGCCTCCATCATCCATCACCTTCTTCGATCAGAGTTGACCCTAAGAGACTTCTTCCTGGCACCCATTTTCTGGGGTCATTTCACACACCGTCAAAGCCTGGACATGGTGGTCCAGGGTGGACTCCCTGTGGCTTCACCATAATGCTACTTTCCGATGCACAGACTGTCCTATTACCAAGACATACGAGGTTATCACATAATGGACAAAGTCCCGCCAGCGTGTACCGTCAGTCAGCGGCTACTTCTCAGCTTCAGATTCCTCTGAGGGTGTCCTTCTCCCTCAAAAGTCCACTCCCCTCATCACGCTGTGGCGGCGGAGGGCAGGGGTCTGTTCTCAGAGAGGAGGCCAGAATGCAGAATGTCTTTGCCCGCATGGGTCAGCGAGACACTGCCCATCTTCTTTTTTTTTATGTTGATGCCTTTTAATTTTTATTGTTGATTTTTGTATTGGCGCATAGTTGCTTTCCAATGCTGTGCTAGTTTCTGCTGTATGTCAAAGTGAATCAGTCACGTGTATACATATATCCCTGTTTTTTGGATTTCCTTCCTATTTAGGTCACCACAGAGCACTGAGTAAAGTTCCCTGCGCTCTACAGTAGGTTCTCATTAGTTTTCTATTTTCTACATAGTAGTTTATATATGCCAGTCTCAGTCTCCCGTTTCATCCCACCCCACCTAACCCCCGGCTGCGTTGCAAATAAGTTCATCTATTTTTATAGATTCCACACGTATGCATTAATACACAATATTTGTTTTTCTCTTTTTGAATTTTTTAAAATGAAACAGATGAACAATTTTAATGATAAAAGGTACACTTCACAAAGAAGATAGACATCAAAAACCATTAGACACCTAACAACAGAGAAACAAAGATACATAAAGCAAAAATCAGAAGAAATATAAGGGAAAAGAAAAAGATATATAATCATAGGCAACACTGCCCGTCTTTGCAGCCCATTGTGGGAACATGCCTGGGGTGCACTGGGCGCGGGGGGTGGTGGCGGTTCTGGCCGAGTCACACTGAGGCTTTCTCGCTACATCAGCAGCCACTTCAGGCTCTTAGGAGGCCTTACATGATCAGCATGTACAAGCCATTCAGAACAGTGCCTGGAATCTAGGAAGTGCTCCACAAAGACTGCCGTGGTTGTGGCAGTCATGAAACAATAAAGTTGCATTGCTGTCTGTCCCAGGAGCTACTCCCTCTGAGACATTTTCCTCAAAAACTGAGCCTAAAGGGAGAGGAGGGCAAAGGGAGGAATTGTGCCCAGACATCTGAGGTCAGACACAGCTACGCAGAGCTCGAATCCCAGCTCCAGAACGGAAGGGGACACAGTCCAGTTCCTGCCACCGAGGGCTGGCGGGTCAGCAGCGAGCTTGCAAGGGCTCAGCCAAGACAGCTATGTGGGAGACACTCTCCCCACATCAGATACGGTCGCCAGGGCCCCAAGGTCCCCTTCGCTTTCTTTGTCTCGTCAGAACGGCTACCAGGAAGTGAAAGCATCTAGTCGAAGCCACACTGAGCATCACCTGGAACATCCCTTTGGCCGCCAATAGCCATTTCTTGGCAGGACAGACAGAGGAAACAGTGCTTGTCCCTTTAAGGAGTGAGGCCAGGCCACTGTTCATCATCCCACTTTATTGTGCTCCTGGGCTGTAAAGGAAGCGCCCTCCTCCTGCTCTTTGTTTTATGACCTCCATAAACAGTGAATTGCCGTGACTGTGCCCAGGGCTAGAGTGGCCTCACTGGCTGGCGGGGCCAGGAGAGCAAACGTGGAGCAGAGGTGAGTGCCCCCTTCTTCCCTGGAGAGGGGCAGTGCCACCCCCAGAAGGAGGGGTGGGAGGGAACAGACAGGGAGTCCCTTCCCGGCCCTACCTACACACAGCTCTGGAAATAAACGCACCCCCAATATTCAGGGTCTCAGATGGGGGTGATTTTCTCTAATGCAAAAGCAAGACATGCCCTTATGAAGGAATATCCATGTTTTTTTGTAAAAAAGCTTTGGGAGGGAGTCAGTTATATATACTTTTTGAAGGGTGCTCAGGGCTTTGGGTGAGATGGATAAAGTCAGACAGTTTGTGCATCATACTGACAGCTTGTAGACACAGTAAAAATATTGTGCAACACTTATACAGACGCATCAGGAGAGACTGGGACTCATGGTGGACTCCAGGCAGCACACACGTGCCCACAGGTGTTACTCATGACAATGTTGGGGGTTGAGGTTCCAGAACCCGTGCCGATGTCCCCAGGCCTCCTCCCTGCAGACACAGACGTGGGGCCAGAGCGTTACTGGGGCTGTGGTTGTCTCCCATTTGCCCTCAGGGAGGATGGTACATGTGCCAACCAGCCTGGGTGTGCGGAGGATGGAGGAATGGCTGTGGATGGTCCAGTGTTCTGTCCACTGTTCTATGCCTCCCAGCACGGCATGGAAAGAGCAGTACCTGTCCGCTGACTGGCCTAGCTGGCCAGGGCATCGCCTTCAGCTGACCTCTGAAGTAGGAAATGGAGGGTCGGGCTGTCTTGTCGATCAGTTAAACCTGACTTTTATGTCACTCTGCGCTGCAGAGACGCAGGATTTGTCTGAAACAAATAAACAATTCCTGGAAGGGCTGGGAGAGGCGGAGGCAGGTTCCTTGAAGCGTGCACAGCAGCAGAGTAGGGCAGCAGCCTCTGGCACCAGGGGAAGGCAGGCATGGATGCTGTTCTGGCCACTCACAGGGGCAGCTGAAGAAACACCATGAGGAAGGGTGCCCATCCTGCCAGCCCACAGGCAGAGTCCTGCCCACAGCCCCCACTAGGCAACTCTGCACCAGCCTCCAGGGGGTGGGCTGCTCTTGACCCCTCAGTTCTGGCCCAAGTCAGGTTGAGGACCACCCTGGTAGAGAGCCACAGTCCGGAAATATCCAGAAAACCCAGTTCAGGTGCTGCCAGACTGCAGGATGGTCCTGGAACTAAACGCAACTGTTCCCTAATAGGTGGGAGACTCTGCTAGCCCCAGCATCTACCCGGCAGGGCCCGTTACCCAGGAGGTCAGTGGACGAGGCCCCCAGCATATTTAAGCCAGTCTGTCTAGGTGTAAGCAGGGAGAGAGCAGCCCAGATCTGCAGAGGCTGGTGACGAGACCTCTGCGCTGATGGCTGACCGTTTGGCCTTCATTAAATCTTTGCCTTGGTTAAAGCCGTGGGCACTCATTAAATCGTGGTGAGCTTGGAGCAGCATCCTTGACATTCAGTAGCATGTCCTAGACCTGGGGATACTTGTGATGATACGTCAGCTGTTCTCACAGAGCAGTCTTCCCTGGAGAGCACGTGGGTCACCTGTGGCCGTGGGCTGCCTCCGCCGCAGCCTCCATTCTGTGAACCAGCAGGCATTCTGCTGACTCCTGTTCTCTCAGTCTTACTCTNGATACGTCAGCTGTTCTCACAGAGCAGTCTTCCCTGGAGAGCACGTGGGTCACCTGTGGCCGTGGGCTGCCTCCGCCGCAGCCTCCATTCTGTGAACCAGCAGGCATTCTGCTGACTCCTGTTCTCTCAGTCTTACTCTCTCTCTCAGTTTTCTCAAAAACTTCCAAAGGTTTTTCAACAGTCCAGTAGAACACCAGCATGACCCCCCGCAAAGACCCCCAGTCATGTCCAATCTTGAACTGCCAGCATCCCTGGCTGTGGATGGTTATTCTTTTATTATTATTATTATTTTGACAACAAAAACATTTTGTATTGGGGCATAGCCAATTGACAATGTTGTGATAGTTTCAGGTTAACAGTGAAGGGATCCGCCATACATACACGTGTTTCCATTCTCCCCCACCTCCCATCCGGGCTGGCACATGCCGCTGAGCAGGGTTCCATGTGCTATACAGCGGGTCTTGTGGGTTATCCATTTTAAATATANTAACAGTGAAGGGATCCGCCATACATACACGTGTTTCCATTCTCCCCCACCTCCCATCCGGGCTGGCACATGCCGCTGAGCAGGGTTCCATGTGCTATACAGCGGGTCTTGTGGGTTATCCATTTTAAATATAGCACTGTGTACATGCTCTTCCCAGAGTCCTCAACCACCCCTTCCCCAACCCCGGCAACTGTGAGTTCGTTTTCTAAGTCTGTGAGTCTCTTTCTCCTTGGTAAGTTAATTTCGTTTGTATCATTTCTTTTTAGATTCCCCATATGTGGCATGCCATATGACATTTCTCCTTCTCTGTCTGGCTCACTTCACTCAGTGTGACACTGTCTAGGTCCACCCATGTGGCTGCAAATGGCCTTATTTCATTCTTTTTAATGGCTGAGTAGTCTTCCACTGGATATATATACCACATTTTTATCCATTCCTCTGTCGATGGACATTTAGGTTGCTTTAATGTCTTGGCCATTGTAAACAGTGTTTCAGTGAACATTGTGTAGCATGTATCTTTTCAGGCCATATTTTCCTCTGGATATATGCCCGGGAGTGGGATTGCAGGGTCATATATTAGCTCTGTTTTTAGTTTTTTGAAGAACCTCCATACTGTTCTCTATAGTGGCTATACCAATTACTTTCTGCTTATTCTTAAAGCTATCTAAAACTCTAAAGCAGAAGCACTTGAATTTATTTTCATTTTTAAAATTCTGTGTATGTCACGCAGCATCTAGCAAAGAGTGGGTTTCCTACAAGTGGCACTAGTGGTAAAGAACCCACCTGCCAGTGCAGAAGAGATGTGGGTTCGATCCCTGGGTTGAGAAGACCCCTGGAGAAGGAAATCGTAACCCATTCCAGGAGAATCCCATGGACAGAGGAGCCTGGCAGGCTACAGTCCATGGGGCCGTCAAGAGTCAGACATGACTGAGGTGACGTATCAAATTTTCCTGATACGGTGTGGTTTGGCCACCAAAGTTGGGACTGACTCATATATGCAATTGAAAACTGCTTGTTGCCCCCAAATCCAGGGATTTAGGGCTATCCGAGGCTTCCAGAGCCCTGGGGAACTGAAAAGCACCTTCAGGACACTGTAGGAAGGATGCTGCTGCTTCTCAGCCTGGACATGGTTCCCTGCCCGCCCCCCAGAGTTCAGCCTGTCACTCCAGGGACCCTGAACACACCAGGGAAGGCACTCAAAGCAAGAGAAGGTATCAGAGAGCCCGTAGCTGCCAGCAACCCTCGGTGATAGAACAACAGCTGCTCAGTGACCATTAGTGATGGAACAACACCTGTGGATGCCAGGGTCCCTTAGTCATGTAACAACACCTATGCCTGTTGCTGCTTGGAAGAAAAGCTATGACAAACCTAGACAGCATATTACAAAGCAGAGACATCACTTTGCCGAAAAAGGTCCACAGAGTCAAAGCTGTGGTTTTTCTAGCAGTCATGTATGGATGTGAGATTTGGACCATAAAGAAGGCTGAGCATCAAAAAATGGATGCTTTTGGATTGTGATGCTGGAGAAGATTCTTGAGAGTCCCTTGAACTGCAAGATTAAACCAGTCAGTCCTAAAGGAAATCAATGCTGAGTATTCATTGGAAGGACTCATGCTAAAACTGAAGCGCCAGTACTTTGGCCACCTGATGCAGAGCTGACTCACTGGAAAAGACTGATGCTGGGAAAGGTTGAAGGCAAAAGGAGAAGGGGGTGGCAGAGGATGAGATGGTTAGATAGCATCATCGACTTAATAGACATGAATCTGAGCAAACAACTCTGGGAGATAGTGGAGGAAAGAGAAGCCTGGCGTGCTACGGTCCATGGGGTAGCAAAGAGTCAGACACAATTTAGCAGCTGAACAACAATGGCTATTGGTGACCCTTAGTGACATAACGGCACCTGTGGCTGTCAGGGACCCTTAGTGACAGAATGACAGCACCTGTGGATGTTGGCAACCTTTAATGACATAGTATAGCTAAGGCAGGAGTGCGCGCCACCGGCCAGGCTCTGCCCAGAGTATTCTACACACAGTTTAAGTTCAGAACTCTCCTGGGAGGAAGCAGTGGCCTGCGGCAGGAATTCCAGTGCGCTGGGGTGGGGCGGGGGAGGCACCCACTTCCTGAACAGGCTGTGTTTATGGCTGTGTGGGTGTGGTTGGCCTTTTGCACAGAGCCTTTTTTTTTTTTTTTTTTTACCCTTTCCCCTTGCACAGGAATGTAGATTGTGCAGGATCTGAAGAAGCAGCTCAGGGCGAAATTACAGAGATGACAGAAGAATAAGTGCCATGACCTGGGCACCGGCGCCCTGGGGCTCTCTCCCTGCCAGCTTACCTTTGTGCCTGTGCGCTTTCTGAAGACATCAGATTTGTTGACATGGGTGGCACATGGGCTGAGGTGTAGCTGTTACATGGACCGGAATATGAATATCTGACCCTCGAATTCAGCCAGGAAAAGGAAGGCATGGGATGACATGCTTGAAGTAGAAATTAAATTTCAGCATCAAAATCCTGTGGTTAAGACCTCCAATGCAGGAGGTGCAGTTAGAGCCCTCGTGGGAGAGCTAAGATCCCACACACCTCTCAGCCAAAGAATCCAAATGTAACACAGAAGCAACACTATAACAAATTCAATAAAGACTTAAAAAATAGTCCACAGCAAAAAAAAAAAAAAATCTTAAAAAAAATCCTGTAATATTCAAAGGAGCCCACCTCAAAAGACAAGGGAAAATTCCCCCTTAACTTTTTCTTCCCATTCGATCTATTAAATTTTTTGTTAAACTTTTTTTAAGTCATTGTACAGTCACATGCAGTTGTAAGAAAAAATGCAGAGACCCAGGCACCCTTTACCCTTTTTGCTGGTGTGGTAACATCCTTCAGACTGCAGTAAGATCTCACCCCAGACACTACTGCAGTCCAGGCACAGAGCATCCCATCCCCCAAGGGGCCCTCGTGCTGTCCTTCTATGTTGTTCGGTGGCTAAGTTGTCGCCAACTGTTTGTGACTCCACGGACTGCAACATGCCAGGCTTCACTGTCCTTGACTGTCTCCTGGAGTCTGCTCAGATTCATGTCCATTGAGTCGGTGATGCCATCCAACCATCTCATCCTCTGTCACCCCCTTCTCTTCCTGCCTTCAGTCTTTCCCAGCATCAGGGTCTTTTCCAATGAGTCGGCTCTTTGCATCAGGTGACTAAAGTACTGGAGCTTCAGCTTCAGCATCAGTCCTCCAGTGAGTATTCAGGACTGATTTCCTTTAGGGTTCACTGATTTGATCTTCTTGCTGTCCAAGGGATACTCAAGAGTCTTCTGTAGCACCACAGTTTGAAAGCATCAGTTCTTTGGCACTCAAATTTCTTCTTGATCCAACTCTCACAGACATACCTGACTACTAGAAAAACCGTTGCATTGACTATACAGACTTTTGTCAGCAAAGTGATGTCTCTGCTTTTTAATAGGCTGTCTAGGTTGGTCATAGCCTTCCTTCCAAGGAGCAAGCGTCTTTTCTGTAGTGTCTTCCAGAACCCTTTATCCACCGCTCCTTAACCCTTGACACTTACTAATCTTTTCTCCATCTCTATAGTTTTGTCATTTCAAGAACGTTCTATAAATGAGTGAGTTTGGGGATTGACCTTTCTTTTTTTTCACTCAGCATAATTCTCTAGAAATGCATCCAGGCTATTATGTGTATCACAAGTTCAGTCCTTTTTATTACTGAGTAATATTTCATGGTGTGGCCGGAACACAGTTTGTTTATTCATTCATCCACTGAAGGGCATCTGGGTTGTTTCTGGTTTAGGGCAATTAAAAATAAAAACTGTTCTGAACATTGTGTACCGACTTCTGTGTAAACTTAACCTGCCACTTCCCTGTCCCAGAGGGCAAGTGCAGGTCGTACAGTAGTTGTACATTTAGTTTTGTTAAGAAACTGCCAAACCCTTTTCCAGAATAACTGTTCTGTTTTACATTCCCACCAGCAGTGTGTGAGTAAGCTAGTTTCTCCACATCTTTTCCAGCATTGGAGGTTGTCACTTTTTTTATTTTTTTAGCTTTTTTGATAACTGTGCAGTGATATTTCAGTGTGGTTTCATTTGCATTTCCCAATGACTCATGTAGCTCAGCATCTTTTCATGTGCTTGTCATCCATCTGTATATTCTCTTCAGTAACATGTCTGCTCATGGCAATCCCTGGCGGTCCACTGGTGAGGACTCAGGGCTCTCACTGTGGGGGCTGGGATTCAATCCCTGATCAGGAACCAAGATCCCACAAGCCAAAACAAGCAGATGAGTAAACGTCTGTGCCCTGCCCACTTTCAAACTGAATTGTTCTGTGTCTTTACTGTTGAGTTTTTACTATTCTTTTCATCGTCTATTTTCAAGTCTTGACAGATACGTGATTTGCAAATATTTTTTTCCCCAGACTATATACCTTTTTATCTCTTAACAGAATTTTTCCCAAAGGAAAAGTTCTACTTTTGATAAAGTCCAGTTTATCAATTTTCCCTTTTATGGATTGTTTTTGGTGTCGAGTCTGAGAACTCGCTGCCTAGCCCAAGAATCTGAAGATTTTCCTCTATTTTTTTCTAAGTTTTATAGTTTCCTATTTTACATCCAGAGTCCACTTTGCATTTGTTGTTGTTATTCAGTCACGAAGTCATGTCAGACTCTGTGACCCCATGGACTGCAGCATACCAGGCTTCCCTGTTCTTCACTATTTCCCGGAGTTTGCTCAAACTCATGTCCATTGAGTCCATGATGCTATCCAGCCAATCATTGTCTGTAGCCCCCTTCTCTTCCTGGCCTCAGTCTTTCCCAGCATCAGGGTCATTTCCAATGAGTTGACTCTGCATCAGGTGGCCGAAGTATTGGCACTTCAGCTTCAGCATCAGTCCTTCCAATGAATATTCAGGGTTGATTTCCTTTAGGATTAACTGCTTTAATCTCCTTGCAGTCCAAGGGACTCTCAAAAGTGTCCTCCAGGACCACAGTTCAAAAGCATCAATTCTTCAGTGCTCATGTTCTTTATGGTTCAACTCTCACATCCATACATAATTACTGGACAAACCATAACTTTAACTCTATAGACCTTTGTCAGCAAAACGATATCTCTATTTTTTAATATGCTGTCTAGGTTTGTCATAGCTTTCTTTCCAAGGAGCAAGTGTCTTTTAACTATGGATGCCTGCAGTCACTGTCCACGGTAGTTTTGGGGTCCAAGAAAATAAAATCTTGTACTGCTTCCACTTTTTCCCCATCTGTTAAGCCAGGGATTTCACTCTCCTCTTTTAGCCTCACAAGACTCTTACAAAAATGGCAGGTCTCACCATTTATATCTTTCTTTTACCAGAGTTTCGTCGTTTTCAACACACAACTTCATCATATGTTTTATTCACACTTAAGTTATTTGAGTTCTTTTAAGTGTTTATAAATGGTGCTGTGATTTTAATTTCATTGTCTACATGGTCATTGCTAGTGTATATTTGTATATTTGTCAATTTGTATATTTATCTTGTATACTGGGACCATGTTGAACTCACTTATTCTATTTTATATTTTGCTGAATTCTAATTGCTAATATTTTGTTAAGAATTTTTGCGTTCATATTAATGGCGGATATTGATTTGCAGTTTTCTTTTTTGTTGTTGTCTTTGTTAGGTTTGGTATCAGGTTAATACTAGCTTCATAAAGTGAATCCAAAAATGTACCCTTCTCTTCTGTTTTCTAGAAGACATTGTTTAATTCTTGAAGGACTGATGCATTCTTCTTTAAATGTTTGGTAAAATTCTCCAGTGAAGCCATTTGCGCCTGGAAATTTCTTTGGAGGGATTTTTTTTAATAAGTACAGTTTCCTCACTAGTTGCAGATTCAACTATTCAGTTGTTGAACTGTTCGCTTCAACTGTTCAGACTGTGTGCTTCATGTTGGATGAGTGTGGTGGTTCATACTTTTCTCGGATCTGGTCCTTTTTTGTCTAGGATGTCAAGATTATGTGTTTAGAGTCGTTTTCCATGTTTCCTTGTTGCCCTTTTGAGGTCTGCAAGGTCAGTAATGCGTCTCCCCTTTCATTCCAGATACTGGTGATCTGCGTCTTCTCTCTGTGTTTCTTAGTCTTGCCAGAGATTTGTCAATGTATTGATATCTTTAAATAACCAGTCCTTTGTTTCATTGACTTCCTGTGTTGTTTTTCTGTTTTCTACTTAATTGATTTCTGCTTTTTATTATATCCTTCCTTCTGCTGTTCTTAGGGGTTTATTTTTGCTTTTCTTTTTCTAGGTTCTTAGATTATGGAGTGAAGAGTTTTCCTCTCTGAGAATGCAAACATACAGTGCTATAAACATTCCTCTCAGCACTGCTTTAACTGTGTCCCACAGCTAAATTTTCACGTGTTGTATTTTCGTTTTCATTCTACTTGGCAGAAAACAACAAAATTCTGTAAAGCAATTATCTTTTGGTGTCTATTTTTATATCCCTAAGACTTCCTCTTTGACCCATGTATTACTTAGAAGTGTGTCATTTAGTTTCAAAGTGTTTGAAGATCTTTCTGTTACTGATCTCTAGTTTGATTCTCTTAAAGGTCATAAACCATACTCTCTTTGGTTGTGGTTCTTTTAAATTTGTTGTGGGTTTTGTGTGTGTGTGGCCCAACCTATGGTCTTGTTTGGTATATGCTTCATAGGCACAGGGCTTCCCTTGTGGCTCAGCTGTTAAAGAATCTGCCTAGGTGCAGGAGACCTGGGTTTGATCCCTGGATTGGAAAGATCCCCTGGAAAAGGGAAAGGCTACCCACTCCAGCATTCTGGCCTAGAGAATTTCATGGACTGTATAGTCCATGGGGTCGCAAAGAGTCAGACACACCTGAGCGACTTTCACTTCACTTCATAAGCACTTGAAAAGAATGTGCATTCTGCAACCGTTGATGGACTTTTAAATATATCTCAAGACTGAGACAGACCACTCACTAACTCTTCAAGGTTATGTGATACACTTTTGCCCAAGATTTTGGAGTAAGTGATCTAAAATACTGCTAAGTTCACCAAGGAGGCCTGTGAAGCCTTTTCACTGGTGGGTCTTGTCAACGGAGCCACCATTTTTCTTCCCTGGGGGGTCTGGTCCTCTCTGAAGGATAGAACTTTGATCAGCTCAACATGTGGCTCAATAAAGTTTCCTGGCTAACATTTTTACCCTTGTATTTCCAAGAGATATGATGGGACATCGTTTTCCTTCTTCTCATCAAGTCATAGGATGCTAAAGCCATAGGAAACCATGGGTCATCTGGTCTACCCTTTCCTTTGGCAGGTGAAGGAATGAGCTCCTAGAAGCTATTTTAGATTTTTTTTTAAATACTTCTGTGAAATTAACAAAAGTTATTATAGAAGTATATTAGATATAGAGAAACAAAAATAAGGAAAAAAGCTTATATATAATCTTACAACCAAAAAGTAACTATTATTATTATTTTGGAGTATACTCTCCCAAGTTTTAAGAAATGGAGTCACACTGTATTACGACTTTCTTAGTTTTATAATAGGCATGAACATTTTTCTAAGATATTATTCCTAGTAGCAAAATGTTTCCACAGTATAGTTAGAGAAACAAAAATAAGGAAAAAAGCTTATATATAATCTTACAACCAAAAAGTAACTATTATTATTATTTTGGAGTATACTCTCCCAAGTTTTAAGAAATGGAGTCACACTGTATTACGACTTTCTTAGTTTTATAATAGGCATGAACATTTTTCTAAGATATTATTCCTAGTAGCAAAATGTTTCCACAGTATAGATACACACCCTACCACATTTAAAGGGTATAAGTGATGTCCATTTGATGGACATATAGGCCATTACAGTTTTCACTGTGTTAAATAACGTCATGATGAACATCTTTTGTCTCCATATATATGGTTTTTCCTAGAATTGGAAACAATAAATCAGAGCACGTGAGCATTTTTAGCTTTTGAGCCCTGTTGCCAAATTGGATTATTGGGGATTTTGTTTGTCTGGACGGGCTTGGCTTGGTTTTGATTTGTGTCAGTTTTAGAAGCTATATGGAAGCTTACACGAGTTCAGGAGGAAGCCTTGTTTAAGTCCCCAGAGTTTTAGGGTGTGAACTAAACTGCCACCTGGAACCAAGGGGAGAGCCCCCCCTTCGCAAGAGCATAGAGTGGCTGGAATGGTGCCATGCACTCCACACCTTTCTATGAGGCATCCCGCACTGGGCCCGGGCAGGAAACAGGAAAATGGGCAGCTACATACAGCCTGGGGTCTGAACCTTGTAAACCCAGCCACCCAGCCCAGTTTTATGTGCCAGGCAACAGAGGGACAAACTCGCTCACCCCAGCCGCTTCCTCTCTCTGGGACCTACCGTGAGAACAGTGTGTGTTGCACTCAAAATATGCCTTGAACTTCCCATCATAGTAATTGCCCCCATAAAATGGACCAGGTCACCACATGAAAGTGTCCGTATTTAAAGACCAGTCCTGCCTGCTTTTACGGCTGGTGCTGACTGCAGGAGGATCACAGCCCGGGACACTCTGCTGAGGCACCACTGAGAGCTGTCCCAGGGGGAAAGGGCATCTGAAGCTGGACGGGAAACCTGGGGCCCAGGAGAGGCCCTGCTGCTGACCAGTGGCCAGAGCACCCCTCCCCCAGGTACCCAAGCAGCTCCTGGGTATGGTGTTGGGGTTCAGCCCATGGTCCACAGAGTGCACCCTTTTCCATCAGTCTTTCTTTTCTCATCTGCAGAGAAAGAAGAACTGATCCAGAACGTGCTGACGCAGGTGGCGGAGCAGTTCTCAAGGTACAGAATCTGGATGCATCCTTTCCAGGGCTGGGTACTCTTTCTCTTCTTGGTGGTGTTTTGTCATTTCAAGAACGTTCTATAAATGAGTGAGTTTGGGGATTGACCTTTCTTTTTTTTCACTCAGCATAATTCTCTAGAAATGCATCCAGGCTATTATGTGTATCACAAGTTCAGTCCTTTTTATTACTGAGTAATATTTCATGGTGTGGCCGGAACACAGTTTGTTTATTCATTCATCCACTGAAGGGCATCTGGGTTGTTTCTGGTTTAGGGCAATTAAAAATAAAAACTGTTCTGAACATTGTGTACCGACTTCTGTGTAAACTTAACCTGCCACTTCCCTGTCCCAGAGGGCAAGTGCAGGTCGTACAGTAGTTGTACATTTAGTTTTGTTAAGAAACTGCCAAACCCTTTTCCAGAATAACTGTTCTGTTTTACATTCCCACCAGCAGTGTGTGAGTAAGCTAGTTTCTCCACATCTTTTCCAGCATTGGAGGTTGTCACTTTTTTTATTTTTTTAGCTTTTTTGATAACTGTGCAGTGATATTTCAATGTGGTTTCATTTGCATTTCCCAATGACTCATGTAGCTCAGCATCTTTTCATGTGCTTGTCATCCATCTGTATATTCTCTTCAGTAACATGTCTGCTCATGGCAATCCCTGGCGGTCCACTGGTGAGGACTCAGGGCTCTCACTGTGGGGGCTGGGATTCAATCCCTGATCAGGAACCAAGATCCCACAAGCCAAAATAAGCAGATGAGTAAACGTCTGTGCCCTGCCCACTTTCAAACTGAATTGTTCTGTGTCTTTACTGTTGAGTTTTTACTATTCTTTTCATCGTCTATTTTCAAGTCTTGACAGATACGTGATTTGCAAATATTTTTTTCCCCAGACTATATACCTTTTTATCTCTTAACAGAATTTTTCCCAAAGGAAAAGTTCTACTTTTGATAAAGTCCAGTTTATCAATTTTCCCTTTTATGGATTGTTTTTGGTGTCGAGTCTGAGAACTCGCTGCCTAGCCCAAGAATCTGAAGATTTTCCTCTATTTTTTTCTAAGTTTTATAGTTTCCTATTTTACATCCAGAGTCCACTTTGCATTTGTTGTTGTTATTCAGTCACGAAGTCATGTCGGACTCTGTGACCCCATGGACTGCAGCATACCAGGCTTCCCTGTTCTTCACTATTTCCCGGAGTTTGCTCAAACTCATGTCCATTGAGTCCATGATGCTATCCAGCCAATCATTGTCTGTAGCCCCCTTCTCTTCCTGGCCTCAGTCTTTCCCAGCATCAGGGTCATTTCCAATGAGTTGACTCTGCATCAGGTGGCCGAAGTATTGGCACTTCAGCTTCAGCATCAGTCCTTCCAATGAATATTCAGGGTTGATTTCCTTTAGGATTAACTGCTTTAATCTCCTTGCAGTCCAAGGGACTCTCAAAAGTGTCCTCCAGGACCACAGTTCAAAAGCATCAATTCTTCAGTGCTCATGTTCTTTATGGTTCAACTCTCACATCCATACATAATTACTGGACAAACCATAACTTTAACTCTATAGACCTTTGTCAGCAAAATGATATCTCTGTTTTTTAATATGCTGTCTAGGTTTGTCATAGCTTTCTTTCCAAGGAGCAAGTGTCTTTTAACTATGGATGCCTGCAGTCACTGTCCACGGTAGTTTTGGGGTCCAAGAAAATAAAATCTTGTACTGCTTCCACTTTTTCCCCATCTGTTAAGCCAGGGATTTCACTCTCCTCTTTTAGCCTCACAAGACTCTTACAAAAATGGCAGGTCTCACCATTTATATCTTTCTTTTACCAGAGTTTCGTCGTTTTCAACACACAACTTCATCATATGTTTTATTCACACTTAAGTTATTTGAGTTCTTTTAAGTGTTTATAAATGGTGCTGTGATTTTAATTTCATTGTCTACATGGTCATTGCTAGTGTATATTTGTATATTTGTCAATTTGTATATTTATCTTGTATACTGGGACCATGTTGAACTCACTTATTCTATTTTATATTTTGCTGAATTCTAATTGCTAATATTTTGTTAAGAATTTTTGCGTTCATATTAATGGCGGATATTGATTTGCAGTTTTCTTTTTTGTTGTTGTCTTTGTTAGGTTTGGTATCAGGTTAATACTAGCTTCATAAAGTGAATCCAAAAATGTACCCTTCTCTTCTGTTTTCTAGAAGACATTGTTTAATTCTTGAAGGACTGATGCATTCTTCTTTAAATGTTTGGTAAAATTCTCCAGTGAAGCCATTTGCGCCTGGAAATTTCTTTGGAGGGATTTTTTTTAATAAGTACAGTTTCCTCACTAGTTGCAGATTCAACTATTCAGTTGTTGAACTGTTCGCTTCAACTGTTCAGACTGTGTGCTTCATGTTGGATGAGTGTGGTGGTTCATACTTTTCTCGGATCTGGTCCTTTTTTGTCTAGGATGTCAAGATTATGTGTTTAGAGTCGTTTTCCATGTTTCCTTGTTGCCCTTTTGAGGTCTGCAAGGTCAGTAATGCGTCTCCCCTTTCATTCCAGATACTGGTGATCTGCGTCTTCTCTCTGTGTTTCTTAGTCTTGCCAGAGATTTGTCAATGTATTGATATCTTTAAATAACCAGTCCTTTGTTTCATTGACTTCCTGTGTTGTTTTTCTGTTTTCTACTTAATTGATTTCTGCTTTTTATTATATCCTTCCTTCTGCTGTTCTTGGGGGTTTATTTTTGCTTTTCTTTTTCTAGGTTCTTAGATTATGGAGTGAAGAGTTTTCCTCTCTGAGAATGCAAACATACAGTGCTATAAACATTCCTCTCAGCACTGCTTTAGCTGTGTCCCACAGCTAAATTTTCACGTGTTGTATTTTCGTTTTCATTCTACTTGGCAGAAAACAACAAAATTCTGTAAAGCAATTATCTTTTGGTGTCTATTTTTATATCCCTAAGACTTCCTCTTTGACCCATGTATTACTTAGAAGTGTGTCATTTAGTTTCAAAGTGTTTGAAGATCTTTCTGTTACTGATCTCTAGTTTGATTCTCTTAAAGGTCATAAACCATACTCTCTTTGGTTGTGGTTCTTTTAAATTTGTTGTGGGTTTTGTGTGTGTGTGGCCCAACCTATGGTCTTGTTTGGTATATGCTTCATAGGCACAGGGCTTCCCTTGTGGCTCAGCTGTTAAAGAATCTGCCTAGGTGCAGGAGACCTGGGTTTGATCCCTGGATTGGAAAGATCCCCTGGAAAAGGGAAAGGCTACCCACTCCAGCATTCTGGCCTAGAGAATTTCATGGACTGTATAGTCCATGGGGTCGCAAAGAGTCAGACACACCTGAGCGACTTTCACTTCACTTCATAAGCACTTGAAAAGAATGTGCATTCTGCAACCGTTGATGGACTTTTAAATATATCTCAAGACTGAGACAGACCACTCACTAACTCTTCAAGGTTATGTGATACACTTTTGCCCAAGATTTCGGAGTAAGTGATCTAAAATACTGCTAAGTTCACCAAGGAGGCCTGTGAAGCCTTTTCACTGGTGGGTCTTGTCAACGGAGCCACCATTTTTCTTCCCTTGGGGGTCTGGTCCTCTCTGAAGGATAGAACTTTGATCAGCTCAACATGTGGCTCAATAAAGTTTCCTGGCTAACATTTTTACCCTTGTATTTCCAAGAGATATGATGGGACATCGTTTTCCTTCTTCTCATCAAGTCATAGGATGCTAAAGCCAGAGGAAACCATGGGTCATCTGGTCTACTCTTTCCTTTGGCAGGTGAAGGAATGAGGTCCTAGACGCTATTTTAGATTTTTTTTTAAATACTTCTGTGAAATTAACAAAAGTTATTATAGAAGTATATTAGATATAGAGAAACAAAAATAAGGAAAAAAGCTTATATATAATCTTACAACCAAAAAGTAACTATTATTATTATTTTGGAGTATACTCTCCCAAGTTTTAAGAAATGGAGTCACACTGTATTACGACTTTCTTAGTTTTATAATAGGCATGAACATTTTTCTAAGATATTATTCCTAGTAGCAAAATGTTTCCACAGTATAGATACACACCCTACCACATTTAAAGGGTATAAGTGATGTCCATTTGATGGACATATAGGCCATTACAGTTTTCACTGTGTTAAATAACGTCATGATGAACATCTTTTGTCTCCATATATATGGTTTTTCCTAGAATTGGAAACAATAAATCAGAGCACGTGAGCATTTTTAGCTTTTGAGCCCTGTTGCCAAATTGGATTATTGGGGATTTTGTTTGTCTGGACGGGCTTGGCTTGGTTTTGATTTGTGTCAGTTTTAGAAGCTATATGGAAGCTTACACGAGTTCAGGAGGAAGCCTTGTTTAAGTCCCCAGAGTTTTAGGGTGTGAACTAAACTGCCACCTGGAACCAAGGGGAGAGCCCCCCCTTCGCAAGAGCATAGAGTGGCTGGAATGGTGCCATGCACTCCACACCTTTCTATGAGGCATCCCGCACTGGGCCCGGGCAGGAAACAGGAAAATGGGCAGCTACATACAGCCTGGGGTCTGAACCTTGTAAACCCAGCCACCCAGCCCAGTTTTATGTGCCAGGCAACAGAGGGACAAACTCGCTCACCCCAGCCGCTTCCTCTCTCTGGGACCTACCGTGAGAACAGTGTGTGTTGCACTCAAAATATGCCTTGAACTTCCCATCATAGTAATTGCCCCCATAAAATGGACCAGGTCACCACATGAAAGTGTCCGTATTTAAAGACCAGTCCTGCCTGCTTTTACGGCTGGTGCTGACTGCAGGAGGATCACAGCCCGGGACACTCTGCTGAGGCACCACTGAGAGCTGTCCCAGGGGGAAAGGGCATCTGAAGCTGGACGGGAAACCTGGGGCCCAGGAGAGGCCCTGCTGCTGACCAGTGGCCAGAGCACCCCTCCCCCAGGTACCCAAGCAGCTCCTGGGTATGGTGTTGGGGTTCAGCCCATGGTCCACAGAGTGCACCCTTTTCCATCAGTCTTTCTTTTCTCATCTGCAGAGAAAGAAGAACTGATCCAGAACGTGCTGACGCAGGTGGCGGAGCAGTTCTCAAGGTACAGAATCTGGATGCATCCTTTCCAGGGCTGGGTACTCTTTCTCTTCTTGGTGGGTGGGCCCTTTACCTTGAGGCTATCTCAGCCGGTGGGCTCTCATCCATCACTTCCCCGGAGAAGCTACCTGCCCGATGGGGTCCTTAGGGGAATTCTGTAACTAAGCCAGCATGCATGGGGTCCAGGAGACGCTCTCCTGCTGGTGCTTTCAGAGTAAGAACCTGTGTTGCTGAGAATGTCCTCAGCTGGCTCTTCTGGGGCGAGGACTTCAGCCTACAGGAACTGACAGCACAGAGGTCCTTGTGGATCTCTGGCTCACTCTTCATTCTGAGTTATTCTGCCGTTCTGGAGTCAGTGCTTTGCATTTTCTCAGTTACCTCCTATGGCACCTTACTGCCCCCTGGGTAGTTGAAATGGGGAGAAGGCATAGGGTATTTTCTTAAAGCCCAAGAGTTGTTGAACTGAATGGGTTGGATCCCAGAGAAGGGCACACCAGCTGCCTAGGGTGTTCTGTGCCCAGCGGGACAGGGTGTGTGTTGGCGGGGGGTGCGGGCGGAGGCGGGGGTGAGTGCTGGTCCATGCTAGGGGTGAGCAGAGAACCCAGGTCCTCCCCAGAGAGCATCTGCTCACTAGCCAGGTATGGGGAGGAATCATGCCCGCTCTGTGTTCCAGTCTTGAAAAATACACCTTCAAGATAATTCCAGAATATGTCCTTTTCCTCCTCCCCGAACGCCTCCAACGCCCATGAGTTCCTTAAAAGCAACTCCTCTGTTTGGGCCCCTCACCAGCCCACCTGTGGGCCTCACCATGGCAAGGAGATGGCAGATGTTGACTGAACCCACTTTAACTTGGAGAATTTGAGGAGTTATGTTGTTTTGCTTTTTTCCTTCCCAGAGCTTTTAAAATCAACGAGCTGAAAGCTGAAGTTGCAAATCACTTGGCAGTGCTAGAGAAACGCGTCGAATGTGAGTGGTATACTGATGCCTTTTCGCTGATGTGTCTTTTAACCTCAGTTTAAATTAAGCCACTTAAGCCGTGGTGCATGATGATGGCAGGGGAGGGGAGGCTCAGAACGAATGTCTTGACTTTGTGAAATACTTAGCACTTACCTTTGAAGTTAACAAAGGTTAGAAGAATGATGAATCTTAAGGGTTTTATTCTGTTTTAAAAGTAACCCAGTAACTGGCAATATGTTAGAAGTACACAGTAATTTGCAAAGAGAGCACAGAGGAAACCACGGGGCTTCCTAGACTGGGCGCCCCCGGAGAGGAACCACTGCAGAGCAGCTTGTGTGTGTCCCTTTCTACATAAATGAGAACACACCAACCCATACTCTGTGGTTTCACAATTTTAGGGGAAGATGTCTGCTGAATGACCACCAAGGCCTGGTTCTTGCCAAGTAGCTAAAACTCCGGAAGATAACAGCTTCCAGTCAGTCACCCTTTGTGTCCCATCCGTAAAGTAAGAGGCAGCGCTTGAATTCCTTGTGGTCCACAATTCCCTGCCCAGGGCCCAAAGAGATGGCTGTTTGTCAGTGTCAAGGCTAATGTCAAGGTTAACGGCTCCTGGCCACTGCTTTTACTGACTTGCGGAGTGAGAAAACAGACTCCAGACGTGAGGCTATCGGGATGGCATCACAGCCTCTACCTGGCTAACTTATTGAAGATCACTTTTCATACCTTGTATGAACTGCTTGGTTTTTTCCAAGAAAAAAAAAAAAATCACGATTGTGTCCAAAACCAATTCGCCTAAAGAATTTGGATCGTGATTTACAGTCACCCTTTTCAAAGTGCGGCAGCGTTTTTTAAATCCATTTGGTCATTAGAGCTGCAAAACAGTTCTATTTTCCCCATTGCCAGTGAAAAGAGCCAAAGAGATTAAGTGACCTGCTTGAGTTCATTCAGCAAATTGGAAAAGTAAATACCATAAAGAAGGCTGAGCATCGAAGAACTGATGCTTTTGAACTGTGGTGTTAGAGAAGACTCTTGAGAGTCCCTTGGACTGCAAGGAGATCAAACCAGTCAATCCTAAAGGAAATCAGTCCTGAATATTCATTGGGAGGACTGATGTTGAAGCTGAAGCTCCAGTATTTTGGCCACCTGAGAGGAAGAACTGACTCACTGGAAAAGACTGATGCTGGGAAAGATTGAGGGAAAGAGGGGAAGGAGTCAACAGAGGATGAGATGGCTGGATGGCATCATCAATTCAATGGACATTAGTTTGAGCAAACTCCGGGAGATAGTGAAGGACAGGGAAGCCTGGCATTGTGCAGTCCATGGGGCTGCAAGGAGTTGAACAAGACTTAGTGACTGAACAACAAGCCCTGACGTCCTAGGGCTTTCACCAGCACCTTTCACCATGGGAAGCTGGGGGTTTGAGGGGAGGCTCGAGGAAGAGCAGGTTAGAAAGCTGCTGTAGCAGCTGGCCTTGTAGCCACTGCCACAGACACTGGTCGTGGCCACACTGAGCAGAAAAGAGGTTTTGCCTCTGAGGGATTTGGCAGGGGTTGGGGGGGCCGGTCCCCTGGGTGCTGAGAGTGTCAGGACAAGGCTCCTCAGTAGCTGTACAGCAGGAGCAATGCCCCATATACCACACAGAGCTGATGCTGTGAGGACTTGGATCTGGCAATCTGAGCCCCAGATGTACAGTATCCCCAGCACCCCAAGATCAGTGTCGGGACCCCCCACAGCTCATGGCCACTGCTGCAAACATCAAGCTTCTTCTCTGTTCACCAGCTGCAGGTCCAGAGTCTGGACAGAGTAGACCCCATGCCCACACACACACACACCACACACCCTACCCTCGACCCCTGCCCACTGTAGGCAAGGGCAGAGAAACTGAGTATATTAGTTTCCTGTGGCTGTCATGTCAAAGCACCCAAACTAGGGGGTTGGAACAACAGGAATGAATTATGGCGCAGTCTGGAGGCCAGATGCCGAGGTCAAGGTGCCGCAGGGCCAGTTCCTCCTGGAGGGACCCTGTCCCGAGCCTGCTGTGGCTCCCAGGCTGCCCACGGGCTTGGCGTGTGGCCGTCGCTGCACTAGCCTCCCCCTGCCCTCCTTTGTACTTAGGTCTCCCCCTACCTTCCCGCATCAGGCACCTCCCTCTGGATTTTGAGCCCACCCTCACCCAGGACGATCTGCTCTCAGGGTCCATTTCCTAAACAAAGTCGCGCTTGCATTCTGGGGGTCAGGATGTGAGCCTCTCCCTTTGTTGCTGTGGTTCCGTTGCTCAGTCATGTCCGACTCTTTGCAGCCCATGGACTGCTGAATGCCAGGTTCCTCTGCCCTTCACCATCTCCTGGAGTTTGTTCCAACTCATGCCCATTGAGTCGGTGATGCCATCCAGCCATCACGTCCTCTGTTGTCCCCTTCTCCTCCTGCCCTCAATCTTTGCCAGCATCAGGATCTTTTCCAATGAGTTGGCTCTTCACATCAGGTGGCCAAAGGATTGGAGCTGCAGCTTCAGCATCAGTCTTTCCAATGAATATTCAGAGTTGATTTCCTTTAAGATTGACTGGTTTGATCTCCTTGCAGTCCAAGGGACCTTCAAGAGTCTCCTCCAGCACCGCAGTTCAAAAGCATCGGTCTTCAGCACTCAGCCTTCTTTGTGGTCCAGCTCTCACATCCGTACACAACTACTGGAAAAACCATAGCTTTGACTCTACAGACCTTTGTCAGCAAAGTGATGTCCTTGCTTTTTATTACGCTCTCTAGATTCATCATAGCTTTTCCCCATGTCATTGCCTGTCTCTTACGGGGGCACAGTTCAACCCACTGCTGTGAGCGTTTGCTGTTTCATCTTCTGCAGTGGGAGGCAAGCCCCACTTCCCACCAAGCCCCATGGGGTAGAACTGTCCACACGTGGGAAGTGGTTCAGCCAGAGATCACAAAAAGCGTTCACTGCTGAGTCACTGACTACACTTAGAGAGAAGAACCGTCTTCCAGTCACCACCTGGAGAGCAGATGCCTGGCGGGTGGAGGGGGGCGGCAGGTGCCTCCTGCTTCACTCTCCTCTCCTCCAGCTCCATTAGCCCCTCCCTGCACAGAAGCCAGCTCCAGGCCTTCCATTCTTTGTACACAGGCGGGTTAAAGAGGCCGTTAATTAATTTTCAGAACTCCTGCCGAGAGCTGTGAGACCGAGGGCTTCCGGTCTCTGGCCGTGAGAGCAGCAATCAGGCAGAGAAGTGTCTGTATTCTGCCTTCAAGTGGCTCGTGGATTGAGGACCGTTAAAGGACAGAGCCCCGGTAACCATCTCCCCTGGCCTGTCCTTGCCCCAAATCCTCCAGGACTAGCTCGAATCTCCTCCTAGGGCTCTTGTGTGATCACAGAAGTCGCACCCATGCACATAGGTTACCTGGAAGATGCGGTCCAGGCTCACGAGATCACAGTTGCTCGTGTTTTCACTAGCTCTGTTCATTCTAGCACCGGAGGCCTGGGCCCTGAATGGGAGGGATGAGGGGGCTTGCATTTCTCGGGGGAGGAGAGGGTCAGGGTTAGGGTTCCGGGCGCTTTGGTCCGCTGGATCGTCGGGGTTGGGGGGCACTCTGGGCAGTGGGTTACCCCCAGCCCCATTTTAGTGCCTCTCCCCATGTCAGCCCCCAGCGCCCCCACCTCCTCCTGGCTGCCCACCATGCACAGGAATGTAGGGGTTCACACACCGCAGGAGGTGGGTCTTGTGCCCCTTGAACTCCACTTGGCTTTAGGCCTGTCCTCTCCTGGTGCTTGTGGCTGACTGCCCCCTGGCTCCCCAGGCTCCACCATTAACACAGAAATGACCACAGTTGCCTCACGTGAGCTGAGCCCCTGGGGCAGGAGGGTATGAGTTCCAAAGAGCTGCCCAGACGTAGCATCTGTGCCTCCCCCAGAGACATCACAGGGACCCTGAAGTGGACAGGGGAGGCCCTCTGGACAGGGGTCCGGCCGTCAGACCTCTGCCATCAGTCACTTGGGGAACTAGTCACCCCAGCCTCTCAGAAGGTCAGTTCCGACCCCGCACTGCTGCCAGAATCAAGCCAGCCTGTGAAGGCTGCCAGGCTGCTCCACTAGGCCCAGCCACACGTGGACACACACACGCACATATACACACAGAGGAACACACACACAGTGCAGCACACACAGAGCAGCACACACACACACAGAGGCACGAACACAGGCACACAAAAAGACACACAGAGAGACACACATACAGAGCTACAGAGGCACGCACACAGACACACACACAACAGGCACACACACAGAGGCACGCACACACACACAGAGGCACACACACACACAGAGGCACCCACATAGACACACAGAGGCACACACACAGACACACACACAGACACACACACACACACACAGAGGCATGCACATAGACACACAGAGACACACACACAGACACACCCGCAGAGGCGCACACAGACACACACACACAGAGGCACATACACACCCATACACGTAGACACACACAGAAACATGGGCATATATACTCAGAAATACACCAACCCTTACAGACATACACATATGAACAGACATGTGCACCATGCTCACGCGCATACGCGCTGTGTCTGGTGTGTCTGAGCTGCTACTGACTGTTCTCTGCTTCTGAGGTGCAGAGAGGCACCAGCTAGAACTGCCCATCTGTAAACCACGTTACATTGGTTTGACTTGTGTTTGAATGGAATTTCCTGCCTTTTTTTTAACCTTCTCAAGTGTTTAATTTTTTGGAGTCAAATATAAATTTTTCTGTGGCTCTTAATTCACCTTAAAGGCTTTCCTTCCTTTTCTACAGAATGTTTTCCTTCTTCGGGAGGCTGGGGTCTCACTTAGGTGGAAGGCTGTTTTAAACACAGGACACCCCGGGCCTCCTCTAGCTTCCCGGCTGGAGGTGAACCATCCAGGGCGCCCCCCTCCCTCCCTCCCTTTCTTCTTGTTTGCAGGACAGGCCCGGGCACCCTGCAGGCATAGGGCAACCCTGCTCCCATCTAGCCTTTGTCCTTGCCCGTGCGTGCCACCTGCGTAGTTGCTCAGTCATGTCTGACTCTTTGCGACCTCATGGGCTGTAGCCCACCAGGCTCCTCTGTCCGTGGGGTTCTCCAAGCAAGAATACTGGCGTGGGTAACAGTTACCTTCTCCAGGGGATTTCCTGACCCAGGCATCAAACCTGTGTCTCTTACGTCTCCTGCATCGACAGCTGGATTCTTTACCACTAGCGCCACCTGAACCTGAGTTGCATCCCTGGATCAGGAAGATCCCCTGGAAAAAGGCATGGCAACCCACTCCAGTATTCTTGCCCAGAAAACCCCATGGACAGAGGCGCCTGACGGTCTACAGGCCCTGCCCAGGCCTGGCCCCAAACCTAAAGACTGGAGAGCTGGCCCCAGGGGCCTGAGTTTACAGCCAGGTCAAGCAAATAACCCAGAAGACTGAGACCAAGCCTTGCTTTTCCTTCTGTCACTCGGGATATGTCCTTAGCAGAATTCTAGGCAGAAATGCTGAAACTCGGCTCTATTCCTACGTGTCCGTAAACCATTTTCAAAGCTCTGCAGCCCCACCAGGGCCTGGCCTGCCCACAGTAGCCTTCAGGAGAGCCCGATGGGGCTGGGGGGAGGAGAGAACAGGACAGCGCTGCCTCCGTGACCACCCTCTTGCTCCTGCCCACTGAGACCCCATTCCTGAAGCCAGCATCACTCTCAGCAAATCATTCCTGAACATTCTCCTCCAGGGCGGCTGTGACCTGCAGAGGCCCATGGAGCCGCTTCTAAAGTCTGAGAGAGGCCAGCAGAGTCCCGGTGATGCTCAGGCCGCTAGTCTGGGGCTCTGGTCTGCGCCCACCTGTGTTTAAAGTTTGGTACTGACGAGTCGGCTGAGCTGTGGGCAGCTGACATCCATCCCCACCATGGGGCCTCACTGGGTCGCCGCAGGACTTGGCGGAGGTCCAGCACAGTCGGCCTTCTCACTTCCCCAGGATTTTCCAAAAGGGAGCCTGGTGTCCAGCGAGGCCTGGGAGGGGCTGCCCCAGGTCTATGCGTGCCTGCATCCACCCAGCGCCTCCCAGCTTCCTCCCTGTGCTCTGGCGCTTTAATCCCATGACATGTTGTTTTCTCATCCATTGATGAATGCACTTTTTGCCATCTCATTGCTCACCGTCAATTTCCTTGGCAACCAGGCTCCATTTCATAAACATCTTTACCGTAAATTCTGTATCCCTGAGATTCAGATAAGTGATATCATGCCAGGTAGCCCAAAAGACTGAAACTTAATATCACCCCCAATAAATGGCCAAGGAATCTGATCTACATCAATTCCAATATCCATTCGATCAAACATCAGGCACCCACCAAGAGCTGTGAGCTAGCGGGCAGCTGCTAACAGGAGCATCCTTGATCTTGATGATGGGAAAAAGCAAACGAGAAAACAGAGCGGCATGATCCCCAAATTTGTCTCTTTTTTTTTAAGAAATTTTTTTGATGTGGATCGTTTTTAAAGGCTTTATCTAATTTGTTACAGTATTGTTTCTATCTTATGTTTTGGTTTTTTGGCTTCAAGGTATATTGAATCTTAGCTCCCCGGCCAGGTATTGAACCCTGGGCCCCCTGCATTGAAAGACGAAGCCTTAACCACTGGATTGACAGGAAAACCTCCTGTCTTTTTAAACGTAAGAGTAAATAGATATTAAGAATGCACGGGGGTGGGAGAGAAATGCCTGGAAGGACACACACACACATATATATAACATGTTGCTGTTCAGTCGCTCAGTCATGTCTGACTCTTTGCGATCCCATGGACTGCAGCACGCCAGGCTTCCCTGTGCTTCACTGTCTCCTGGAGCTTGCCCAAACTCATCTCCATCAAGTTGGTGACACCGTCCAACCATCTTATCCTCTGTCATCCCCTTCTCATGCCTTCAGTCTTTCCCAGCACCAGGGTCTTTTCCACTGAGTTTGCTCTTGGCATCAGGTGGCCAAAGTATTGGAGCTTCAGCCTAAGCATCAGTTCCTCCAATGAATATTCAGGATTAATTTCCAAAGATTGACTGGTTTGAATTCCTTGCAGTCCAAGGAACTCTCAAGAGTCTTCTCCAACACCATATAATAGTAAATGAATTCTCTTCTGGCCCACTGGACTCATGGATACATTTTTAAATACCCTTCTTTGATAGGCCCTGTATTTGCTCCATTTTCTGTAGTAGTCATCGGTTATTTTGTATTCAGAAAAGTGAGGCTGGAAACATAATGAGCGTAACCGTGGACCCTGACTGGCAGGGCACGGCTGCCCTGTTTGGACTATACAGCATGGTCTGTCCCTTCCCCACATGGATTCCCTTTTTGGATCCAAGTCTATGCCACATGCCAGGTCCCTTCTCCAGCTGTGTTCCCCTTTCTGAAATGTTCCGCCCTTCCGTGTTAGCAGCCCTTTCCTGGGCCCCTTCCTGCCACTGATGTTGACCCCACTGTATGTCCCAGTGACAGACACGGCTGCAACGTGGTCCCCTCCCCCGAGGGGAGAGCGTCTTGCAGTGGGACCGAGGCTGAGGCGTGCCCTGGGTGGGTGCACACTCCTGGCCCCAGTGCAGACCTTTACGATGTGTGCTGCTGCACTCCTTCTTGGGAATGGACCCAAGCTTCCGTCCACCTCTTAACAGGGCGGTGCGAGAGAAGACCGAGAGCCTCCGACCCCAGGGGAGGATGCGGGGTCCCAGCGGGAGCTCGAAGTACCCATGTCATTTCCTCCACCCCTCCACCTCACTGCCCCGCCTCCTGGGACAGAAGGGAGGAGGTGGTTTTTGAGCCTCTGCCTTGGCATCCCACATGGCAGAGAAGCAGGTCACCAGGACCAGATTCAAAGATCAGATCCTCCAGATTCCTGCCACATGGACGGAAGGATGCCGTGGTTTTACAAAGCCTGGCCCCCGCTTGGCCCCTGACCCTGAAATGTTTAGAAAATCCTCCCAGGGAAGTTCTAGTTCCTGCCTGTCTGCCCAGGGCCCAGGGCGGTGCTGGGAAAATTTCCACCGCCATGAGCTCCAGAGCTGCTGACGGCTCCTCCCGGCGGGAGGGGATTAATGGAAACCAGCGGAAGTCACTGAGCTGCTTTGTTTTTCTTTTAGAAATCATCTGCATTTTATTTTTAGCCATATTCAGAGCCACGCTGGATGAAAAGGGGGATGAGCAGCATCGTGGGTAGTATCTTTTTGCATAAAAATTGAGGTGTGATTACAAAGTAACAAAGCTCATCTTTTTTTTATTTCTTATGAACTGACTCTAGTCTGAAAGCCTTTCCAAAGCTGGCAGCATTTCTGGACTAAATATGCACCTGCCAAGTGTGTATGTCTTGAAGTTGAATACTCGCTTGTGGGTGTAAGCACCAGTTCATCCTCTGATGAAAAACAAAATAGTAGTGTGCTGACTTAAGGGACCCCCCCCCTCGCCCCAGCACCCCGGAAGTATGACCAAATACTTGGGGTCCTTCTCCTGGCCTGTTCATTTCTCACCATTTCAGGTCTGGACTTCTCCTGGTTAACTGCTCTACAGGATCTTAAAGTGCAAAGCTCCTTATCTTAATGAAATTTCCATTCTTGCTGGGAAGCTGTGATTTTGCCCCCCTTGAACCTTCCGTTGCATTTAATACCCTGGGAACACATAACCCCCTTTTTCTTTAGGGGATAAAAGACGCTCTGTCCCAGATCCTCAGCTGGTGCTTAGGGGTATGGAGAGAAAGCAAGAAGTGGGTGAGGGCAGAGTGGAGATTCATGGAGTGGGGCGGGGGAGGGGCTTCAACCCTAGAGGGACCATGGGCCTGAATGCGATGAACAGGCATGTGTCTGGGGGCAGCTGTGTTTCAGCTGAGTGAGTGGGAGGCCAGAGAATCAGCAGGGTGGGCGGGAGTGGGAACCAGTGTCTGAGCCAGCCTCCCCTCCTTCCCACCCCTCAGTGGACATGGGAGCTGTGAGCGAACCCCCAGTTACCAGCCTCCCCATCCTCCGCATGTATCCATGGTAACCCGCTTGTTTCTCTTGGTCCCCAGTGGAAGGACTAAAAGTGGTGGAGATTGAGAAATGCAAGAGTGACATTAAGAAGATGAGGGAGGAGCTGGCAGCCAGGAGCAACAGGTAAGGTGCGCACCGGGGGAGGCGCGGGCAGACGGCTGGGGGAGAGCGCTGCGTAGCCATATGGGGTGGAGGGGGCCCTGGGCTTTTTTTTCCCCAGAAGCGAGGCTGAAGAATCTGGTTCAGCTGGGCTTGAGTGGGCACCGTCTGGGATCTGCTTTTCAGTTACACAGCTTTCTCCTCATAAAAGAGAGGATACGGCTGTGGGAGGCGGGGAGGATGACGTCACACAAGAAGAGAGGAAGCGTCCTACAAAAAATGGTTAAGATTCCCACCCTCGGCTTGAACAGAGTCGACGTCGATTATTTTGAAAAAAGGACGAAGTAAAGGAGAAGGACCTTTGGCTTCCAGAGAACGCGTGTCCTGGCGCCTCAGAGGCCCCGCTTCCATATGGACGTCCCCACAGTGCAGAAGGAAATGGCAACCCACTCCAGTGTTCTTGCCTGGAGAATCTCAGGGACGGGGGAGCCTGGTGGGCTGACGTCTAGGGGGTCTCACAGAGTCGGACACGACTTAAGCGACTTGGCAGCAACAGTGCAGAGTGGCCAGTCGGGGGAGCAATACCACAGTCTGGACACAGAAGTCACTTGTCCCTTGGAACGAGCGTCCCTCCATGCGTGCCCCTGGGGAGCCAGGGTGAGGTGCCCAGGCTGCTGAAATCCATGAAAAAACACCCAAGCACTTCTTGGAGAGTGGGGTTTCGGGTGCAGCTGGACCCCTGGCCAAACTGGGGTCAAAGCAGAGGTTCAGGTTGGGGGTGGAGATGCCCCGTTGGCCGAGATGATGTGGAACATGGTGAACGCGTGGGGCACTGACTGTGTGCAGGGCTGTGATGGGTGCTCTCTGATGCGACCAGCTCCGCCTGTCTGCCCTCCGGGGCTGCTTCATGCCCACGGTCAGCCGGCCAGAGCCCACGTGGTGACGATGTGGCCTGTCACCCCCAGAACCCCATGCCACTAAGGTGGCTGAGGTTACGCTGGGCCTAATGGGACTTAGCAGGACTCCTGGGTCCACTCAGCCCTTTGCAAACACACCAGATCGTCTTACAAGGCCGCCTGACACCCTGAAGGTCATTCCCGGAATTTTCAAAATCGAGGGCAACCTGCTTAGTGGGGAGGGAGGGTGGCTGAGTGCGGGGCCCTTGGGCCAGGAGGGGACAGGGAAGCTGGTGGTCCCGCCAGAGATTGGTGAGGCTGGCAGCCTCAGGGTGGGCTCGGGGCTAGCCTGATGGGCTCAGAGCCGCGTTGGCGTGTCTTCCCAGGACCATGCCATGCTCGTGGCATACTTGCCATCTAGTTTGGATTCTCTGAGACCAGCCTGGGACTGGCTGCCTGTGGCCTAGTGCCATGTCTCCTGCAGCAAGAGGGGACAGGGGCGCACTCTGGGCCCCATCCTGCACCTTCCCTCTGTGGAATCGCCTCACCCACAAACAGGTTGCACCCATGGAGCCCACAGAGCACATGTGGGGGACAGGTTGGCTTTTGTGAGGTGTAGTTGGTTCCCAGGTGGCACGGTGGTAAAGAGTCTACCTGCACCGCAGGAGATGCGGGTTTGATTCCTGGGTCAGGAAGATCCAAACTAGGGCCCCTGGAAAAGGAACTGACAACGGGCTCCGGTATCCTTACCTGGGAAATCCCATTGACAGAGGAGCCTGGTAGGCTGCAGTCTATGAGGTTGCAGAGTCAGACATGATGTAGCAACTGAGCACACAGGTTAGCTGAAGGTGCACGTAGTAGGAAGGGGTTTATAATGCAGCCTCTCAGCCCTTCTCAAATGACTGACTCCTGCTGCCTTCCCGGAACAGCTGGAGTGAGTCATGAGCCCCTACAGGTTGCACCCATGGAGCCCACAGAGCACATGTGGGGGACAGGTTGGCTTTTGTGAGGTGTAGTTGGTTCCCAGGTGGCACGGTGGTAAAGAGTCTACCTGCACCGCAGGAGATGCGGGTTTGATTCCTGGGTCAGGAAGATCCAAACTAGGGCCCCTGGAAAAGGAACTGACAACGGGCTCCGGTATCCTTACCTGGGAAATCCCATTGACAGAGGAGCCTGGTAGGCTGCAGTCTATGAGGTTGCAGAGTCAGACATGATGTAGCAACTGAGCACACAGGTTAGCTGAAGGTGCACGTAGTAGGAAGGGGTTTATAATGCAGCCTCTCAGCCCTTCTCAAATGACTGACTCCTGCTGCCTTCCCGGAACAGCTGGAGTGAGTCATGAGCCCCCACCAGCCAGGCCTGCCTCCGCCAGGCTGCAGGCGCCCTCGTCTGTACAGAGCCCGCTGCGTGCAGGGGCGAGGCAGTGCTTCCGGTATGGTCTCTGGCACTGGCCATTCAGATCACAGGAGAAAAATCAGAATTTAATCCAGGTTGTATTAGTTTCCTGTGGCTGCTATAAAAAAGTCGGGGAAGGCAATGGCACCCCACCCCAGTACTCTTGCCTGACTTCACTTTCACTTTTCACTTTCATGCATTGGAGAAGGAAATGGCAACCCACTCCAGTGTTCTTGCCTGGAGAATCTCAGGGACGGGGGAGCCTGGTGGGCTGACGTCTAGGGGGTCTCACAGAGTCGGACACGACTTAAGCGACTTGGCAGCAACAGTGCAGAGTGGCCAGTCGGGGGAGCAATACCACAGTCTGGACACAGAAGTCACTTGTCCCTTGGAACGAGCGTCCCTCCATGCGTGCCCCTGGGGAGCCAGGGTGAGGTGCCCAGGCTGCTGAAATCCATGAAAAAACACCCAAGCACTTCTTGGAGAGTGGGGTTTCGGGTGCAGCTGGACCCCTGGCCAAACTGGGGTCAAAGCAGAGGTTCAGGTTGGGGGTGGAGATGCCCCGTTGGCCGAGATGATGTGGAACATGGTGAACGCGTGGGGCACTGACTGTGTGCAGGGCTGTGATGGGTGCTCTCTGATGCGACCAGCTCCGCCTGTCTGCCCTCCGGGGCTGCTTCATGCCCACGGTCAGCCGGCCAGAGCCCACGTGGTGACGATGTGGCCTGTCACCCCCAGAACCCCATGCCACTAAGGTGGCTGAGGTTACGCTGGGCCTAATGGGACTTAGCAGGACTCCTGGGTCCACTCAGCCCTTTGCAAACACACCAGATCGTCTTACAAGGCCGCCTGACACCCTGAAGGTCATTCCCGGAATTTTCAAAATCGAGGGCAACCTGCTTAGTGGGGAGGGAGGGTGGCTGAGTGCGGGGCCCTTGGGCCAGGAGGGGACAGGGAAGCTGGTGGTCCCGCCAGAGATTGGTGAGGCTGGCAGCCTCAGGGTGGGCTCGGGGCTAGCCTGATGGGCTCAGAGCCGCGTTGGCGTGTCTTCCCAGGACCATGCCATGCTCGTGGCATACTTGCCATCTAGTTTGGATTCTCTGAGACCAGCCTGGGACTGGCTGCCTGTGGCCTAGTGCCATGTCTCCTGCAGCAAGAGGGGACAGGGGCGCACTCTGGGCCCCATCCTGCACCTTCCCTCTGTGGAATCGCCTCACCCACAAACAGGTTGCACCCATGGAGCCCACAGAGCACATGTGGGGGACAGGTTGGCTTTTGTGAGGTGTAGTTGGTTCCCAGGTGGCACGGTGGTAAAGAGTCTACCTGCACCGCAGGAGATGCGGGTTTGATTCCTGGGTCAGGAAGATCCAAACTAGGGCCCCTGGAAAAGGAACTGACAACGGGCTCCGGTATCCTTACCTGGGAAATCCCATTGACAGAGGAGCCTGGTAGGCTGCAGTCTATGAGGTTGCAGAGTCAGACATGATGTAGCAACTGAGCACACAGGTTAGCTGAAGGTGCACGTAGTAGGAAGGGGTTTATAATGCAGCCTCTCAGCCCTTCTCAAATGACTGACTCCTGCTGCCTTCCCGGAACAGCTGGAGTGAGTCATGAGCCCCCACCAGCCAGGCCTGCCTCCGCCAGGCTGCAGGCGCCCTCGTCTGTACAGAGCCCGCTGCATGCAGGGGCGAGGCAGTGCTTCCGGTATGGTCTCTGGCACTGGCCATTCAGATCACAGGAGAAAAATCAGAATTTAATCCAGGTTGTATTAGTTTCCTGTGGCTGCTATAAAAAAGTCGGGGAAGGCAATGGCACCCCACCCCAGTACTCTTGCCTGGAAAATCCAATGGACGGAGTAGCCTGGTGGGCTGCAGTCCATGGGGTCGCTAACAGTCGGACAGACTGAGCAACTTCACTTTCACTTTTCTCTTTCATGCATTGGAGAAGGAAATGGCAACCCACTCCAGTATTCTTGCCTGGAGAATCCCAGGGACGGTGGAGCCTGGTGGGCTGCCGTCTATGGGGTCACACAGAGTCGGACACGACTGAAGTGACTTAGCAGCAGCAGCAGCAGCAGCTATAAAAAAGTACCACTAATGGAGGGCTGAAAACAGTAGTTTATTTCCCACAGTTCTGAGCATTAGAAGTCTGAAACAAAGGCGTCAGGAAGGCTGGGCTCCCCAGGAAGGCTCTCGGGGTACCTGTTCCAGGCCTCTCTTCCAGCTTCTGGGGGTGTTGGTGATTCCTGGGGCTCCTTGGCTTGCAGGGCATCACTCCAGGGTCTGCCTTTGTCTCTGCATGGCCTTTCTCTGTGTGTGTCTATCTCTGTGTCCAAGTGTCCCCTGTCACCCATCAACTCACACGGATGTGAGAGCTGTACAGTAAAGAAGGCTGAGTCCCAAAGAATGGATGCTTTCAAACTGTGGTGTTGGAGAAGACTCTTAAGCATCCCTTGGACTGCAAGGAGATCAAACCAGTAAATCCTAAAGGAGATCAACCCTGAATATTCCCTGGAAGGACTGATGCTGAAGCTGAAGCTCCAATACCTGATGCACAACCTGATGCGAAGAGCTGACTAATTGGAAAGGAGCCGGATGCTGGGAAAGATTGAGTGCAAGAGAAGGGGACGACAGAGGATGAGTTGGTTGGATGGCATCACCGACTCAGAGGACATGAACTTGGGCAAACTCCATGAGATAGTGAAGGACAGGGAACCCTGGCGTGCCTCAGTCGATGGGGAGGTTGGGGCTGAGTGTGGGGGCAAAGAATCAGATGTGACTTGGCAACTGAACAACAGCAGTCATTCTGGGGGAGGGGTCACCTTCCTCCAGCATGGCCGATCTGAACTCATCACATCTGTGACTGTTCTGTTCCAAATGAGGTCACAGTCAGCGGTGCTATTAGGACCTCAGGGTATGAGGACACATAGGGGACATAACACACCGCGTGGAGAAGACCTGCCTGATCTCAGAGCACAGGGGAGATGAGACGTCCCCTGCAGGTGCCCCTCTGGGGCAGAGAGAGCTGGGCTCATCCAAGTGTTGAAGCCCCTTCCATATGCCGCCCCCTGCCAGAAGTGCATTCTTGCAGCTCACAGTGCCGCGGTAATCCGAAGAGGCCCCCCCCGACCCCGTGTCGTAACCAAGTCTAGAGCGATGTCATCTCAGCCAGCAGTTTTCACAGCAGCCATGTAGGTGAGAGACAAGTAATTGTAACTCTTCATTCAAAAATAGAGTAGCGTAAAGTCTCAAACATTGCCGACACAATCGGAAAAAGGAAATCTAGCCTCCTGGGTATAGGTCTGATCCACAGCAGCATCGCTCACCTAGGACCCTGGCCCAGGAGCCTGGCGGCCCCCTGTGCCCCATACAAACAGGCCTGACCTTTTCTACATAGAGAAATTGACTCAGACGGAGTGTGAGTTGCTCACATTGCCCTCCTCAGTCTCTGCTGATGGCAGGGCTGCATTCTAACTACTCGCACAGAGGGTCAGGCCATTCAGCGTCCTGGGACCCGGCTTGATACCTGGGACCAGCTTTGTTACTTGGGATCACACGGCTGAGCAGCTCTTTCTGACGATGTCAGCCCAGCTGGGCAGTGGTCCTGCCTATGGCGGGGCTGAGAGAGGAACAAAGGTCCCAGTCTAGGTGAGCCCAGCTCTGTACCCGCTCGGGTGGTCAGTGAGTCTGAAGTGATGACCACCTTCACCCACCCATGAGCACACCAGTGTGGCCTTGGAGCCGGGTGTCAGCATGGACCAAAACCATCTTCCCCCAGGGAATAACAGGATAGTGGTTGGGTTGGATCAGACTCAGACCCACAGACACCCTCGGAGCGGGCAAGAGTCCCCTGAGACCCAGGCCTTGCCTTTCTCTTGACTTTTCCCCAAGAGGAAAGAAGGCGAATCGTCCGCCCAGCTGTAGGGCAAGGTCCGACCCCGCTGATCACTTGTCCACAGAGTGGAGCCGGAAGATTCATCCCAACGGGGCTCTGCGAGAACCCTCAGGGCAGCCTCCAAGGACCCTGGAGCCCACCATCTCTGCTTCTGTCCCAACACATGGCCTTGACCACTGGGCTGAGCCCCAAGAGAGGAAGGGCTGGGAGCGCAGAACACAAAAGCAAAAACCAGCCCCAAATAGAAAAGGAGAGGCACCAGGCCAGAGGCCCTGTCAGCTGGAGGATGCTGGTTCCCGTGGCAACGGGCACAGATGGAGCCGGCAGGGGCACCTGGCCGACGTGGGCAGGCCCTGGCAGGACCTCCCAATGCTGGGGTTTTCGAGCAAGCAGAGCAATCCCAGCAGTGAAACCATCCTGGATGGCAGAAGCTCACGCAGCCCTCCTGGGAAAGCTGCACAACCAGCCTGCCCAGCGCGCATGCGGATGTTGGTTCAGAAGAGGTAAAAAGCATGGGAGGAGCAATGACAATGCGGCGTGTGGTCTTCGGAGCATAGGCAGTTCCCATGCTCAGACGTGTGTTGGTGGGAGTTCTGGTGTACAGGGCGACCCCGGACATCATCTGGTTGGCGCGTTTTCCTGGTTCCCTTTGCTCCTCTTTTGCTCAGGCTGTCTTAAAATCTCCCTCCACACGTGAAGCCGCCCTGAGCACCTTGGATGAGTCTCCCAGGCATCGGGTGGAGGGAGGAAGTCGTGGCACACTGAGAAGATCACACTGAGCCTCTTTCTCCGAAGAGGAACAGGCGCGTCATTCTGAGTTTGCACACGGTGTAGCCTCCTCGTCTAACCTGCAGACGGTACCGGTGGGGGGGAAGAGTCGGTAGTAACTGCAGCAACCACAGTGCTCCCAGCTGAAATCCAGTCCAGGGCTTCCCAGATGTTCTTCTGTGTACAGAGACCCAGTTTTGAAAAACAACTAAGAAATACCGCGTTGTAATTTTTTTTACACTTACAGAACTGTAAACAATCAGTAGATCAAAATGCCGCCTCAGACATTCTGAAGGCTGTGGTCCAGCACTCATTCTCGCTCACCAAATGAATGGGTTCTTTTCTTGGTAAATTGTTCTCTGTTACTTTTCAGGATATACTGTAGGCAACGTTTCTTTTTCCCTTTTCACCCCAAATTCCCTGGCTTCATATAACACTTGTAATTAGAGATGATATAACAGACCTCCCTGTCGAGGTACCATAATGATTTAAATTGTTTCCCACTGCGGGACATTCAGGTGGCTCCTACTCTGTTTTTGCAGCAGTAGATAACGCTGTGGGGAATACCTTTGAGCCGTTTGCTTGCATCTCATTCTTTTCTTAAGGTAAATTCCCCAGCGGAGGCTTGCGGCTTAAAGGATACGAGTTTCTTCATGGCTTTTACAATACGATATGAATTGCTCTCCCAGGAGATGAAACGTTATTTACAGACCTGCACGGGCTTCTGTGCTGGCCCCGCCCCCTATCTGGGAATCTCACACAAGGCAGGAGGGGGCAGAGTTTAGACACTCCTGGGGTTCCCTGTTTTGGGGGGACTGGGAGTTCCTCCAGAAGGACTTAAGGTGCCCAGACTCCTGGAGCAGCCCCCACCTGCAGCCCCCGGATGTGTCCCCACAGGCCACACTTGGCTCTGACGTTAGAAGGGGCTTCCCTCCAAAACCAGCGGGGTCCGTTTGCTCCGTTCTTGTTGCCTCGATGTTAAATGATGAAACAGAGTCAGAGAGCAAATTCAGTGTGTGTGTACGGCAGGGCGTCCTCAGAGTCCGTCACAGGAGGGATGAAACAGAGTCAGAGAGCAAATTCAGCGTGTGTGTACGGCGGGGCGTACTCAGAGTCCGTCACGGGAGGGGGTTGATGGCCTGTGGCCCACCGCACCCTGGCGCCCAAGGAGGATGTGCTTTTGGACGAGGCTGAGCTCTCTGAAGCATCGGCATTGCGTTTGTGACACGTTAGTGGAAAAGGCAAGCTGCCAGAGAGCAAGCTCAGTACAATCCCATCCTTGTTGAGAAGGACCGGGGGCTGCCCATGTGTATCCATGCCGAGGAAGGTTCTGGAAGGATGCCCCGAACTTAACAGAAGGCATTTCCAGGCGTGAGATTTAGAGGAAAGAAGTGGGTAAAGTGGGACTTACTAGTTTCTTAACTTTACTTCTATGGTTTTTTAACTTTTTAGAGTAAATGTGTCTTACCCACATCATGAGAAAAAGAGTTTTAGAAGCCTCTCTAAAGTGAAGATGACGCATTTTCTGAGAGCTCAGTATCATCTCAGGGGGTCCAGCAGGGGTCCTTGGGGTTTAGCAGTGAGACGTCTCTGGCGCTGTGACTTATTTTTCTGGAACAAATATGATGAAAGGCGTTTGTGGGGTTCAGGTTGGATTGAGTTTGGGGTGTTTTTTAGCAGTGCCAATTATATTACTTATTATCTACTACATGCGGGGCACTGTGCTAGGTTTTCTTCATGGACTAACTCTTTTTTTATGTGTTTTAAACTTTTTGTTTTGTGTTGGGGTGGAGCCGATTAACAGTGTTGTGATAGTTTCAGGTGAACAGCGAATGGACTCAGCCATACATATATGTATCCACTCTTCCTCCCTCTCCCATCCAGGCTGTAACGTTGAGCAGAGTCCCTTCAAGGGAAAGCCACAGATCCTTGTGGAGGACCTCGCTCCCTACTCGTTTTAAATACAGCAGTGTGTACATGCCCATCAGCTCTGGGGTTTGTTGCTTGGGCGCCAGTGAGGTCCCCACAGCTAGCTGCCCAGGCAACACCAAGCCCAAGGCGGCGGTGCCAGAAGTAATCTTTGCTTTTCTCTTCAGGACCAGCTGTGCCTGCAAGTACAGTTTTTTGGATAACAACAAGAAGTTGACGCCTCGACGCGATGTCCCCTCTTACCCCAAGGTAAGATGACAGCCGGCCTGTGAAGAAACCACCATCTGTGTCCACAGCCTCAGGGCACACACCCCCCCCACACCCACCTCTGGCCCCACCCAGGGCCTCCCTGGCCTCCCAGCCCCACTGCAGTCTGCATGTTTGCAAAGCCAGCTCTCGCCAGGGCCCTGGCCATGGCATGCTTCTTAGGCAGCATATATTTTCTCGTTGACATTTGTTTAGCAGAAGTCGTCCCAGACCACAGCTTACTGCCAGGAGATCATAGCTCCTCGCTGGCATCCACTCAACCCCCATCGCCAGCTCGGTGAACAGACGGTTCTGACACTCCAAGGTTACTTGAAAGAACTTTCATTTTTAGCTAAATTATTTATAATCTGCTTCATTGCATCTCCCGTCCCTGAACAATATGCAGTTATTATGAGAAGTTTTACTTTTGCGTCACAGAGGATGTATCAGTTACAGGGGAGAGGCCCTTGTTAGCGCAGGCAGTGCCCTGGGAAGTGGGAGGGTCTTCAAACAGCTACAAAAGACGAGTGCCATGACTGTGGCCCTCCATCTCACAATGCCTTCAGCTGGAGACTGAGCGGGATGCTGGCCCAACTGAGTTTTATATATTTGCCCACTAAGATCTGGGCTTTGCCAAGAGCAAGGTCCTCCAGACGGGGGAAGGGGGCTGGGGTGGGGTTGCTGGCCATGCCCAAGGCCGAACCCCCGACTCGCCACCGTTCCCACAGCAGCAAAGAGCCTTCCAGAGCTGCGGGGGGTCTCCCTGCCGTGGATATGAAAGACACACTGAATATCGTCCGAGGTCATCACGTGGACCCAAGTGCCCTCTCCCATAGGAATACCCGGCATACACCTTGGGACCCTGCCCTGGGAGTCACAAGGCCCAGCCTGGGTCCTGAACAGAAGGCACCCATCTTCCACAGACAGAAAGACCTAGGAGATGACTGGGTTTAATTCCAAACACCATGACTGTCTCATGTCCACGATCTTGTTTCCTCTGACAACATAACCTAAACTCCGGTGTTCCACAGAACCCACAAGCTGTGCTGTTAAAGCCCACAGCTGAACTAGTGACAGGTTCCAAAAACAAACCTCGAAATAGCTTCTTAGCCAGTATTTGAATGTATGCCAAATTTTTTCCCCCTCGATTTCCCTTTATTGTATTTTTTTAAAGTCAGGTTTCTCGGGGTGTCACTAGCACGCAGTAAGGTTCACCCTCTGCAGGTGTGGAGCACTGTCAAGCGTGACAGGCTTACGTGGTCACGCGCCCTCCACCATGATCAGGGGTGAACATTGTGTCTTCCCCAAGATGCCCCCTTGGCCCCTGCTCGGTCAGTCCTGAAGCGCTCCCCCAGCCCCGGCCCCCACCGGTGGGGTGTCCGTCCCTCTAGTGTTGCCCTCTCCAGAACTCTCATGGGTGTGGCCTTGAGAATGGACTTTGAGGTGTCCTGAGAGGGGTTGGACAGAGGCCGGAGCCCAGAGGCCGGAGCCAGCTCACACTGCTCCCCATCCCTCCAGTACCTGCTGTCCCCTGAGACCATAGACGCCCTGCGGAAGCCCACCTTCGACGTCTGGCTCTGGGAGCCCAATGAGGTGAGTGTGAGAGTCCTTAGAATGGGCGCCAGCCTCAGGGACCAGATGGGAGGCATCCCCATCCCTCTTCTTTCTCTTCTCTTCCTTTTAACTTGCTTCCCCAGTTTTGCAGCCAGCCGGGCTGCCCCCTTGGGCTCGAGAAGGCCCTGAGCCAGAACCAAGGAGCACATGAGCAGAGAAGCCTCACACCAGGATCTGGCTGCTCAGAAACGCCCCCACATCCCCCAGTCGGGCTGCATCCTGATCCCCCAGGGCAGCTGCCGAGCCCCCGTGGGAGTGAGCCCCCAAGCTTCGGGATTATTTCAGGAGGGGGCTTCCACTTGAGGTCCTGCTGAGAGTGGTCAGCCTGGGGAGCCGTGAGGATCGAGGACCCATGCTCTGTCGCTCTGTGTTGTCTGACTCTGTGACCCATGGACTGCAGCCTGCCAGGCTCCTCTGTCCAGGGTATTGTCCCAAGCCAGGATCGAACCTGCTGCTGCTGCTAAGTCGCTTCAGTCATGTCCGACTCTGTGCGACCGCATAGATGACAGCCTGTGAGGCTCCCCCATCCCTGGGATTCTCCAGGCAAGAACGCTGGAGTGGGTTGCCATTTCCTTCTCCAGTGCATGAAAGTGAAAAGTGAAAGTGAAGTCACTCAGTCGTGTCCGACTCTCCGCGACCCCACGGACTGCGGCCCACCAGGCTCCTCCGTCCATGGGATTTTCCAGGCAAGAGTGCTGNCGTTGAGCAGAGTCCCTTCAAGGGAAAGCCACAGATCCTTGTGGAGGACCTCGCTCCCTACTCGTTTTAAATACAGCAGTGTGTACATGCCCATCAGCTCTGGGGTTTGTTGCTTGGGCGCCAGTGAGGTCCCCACAGCTAGCTGCCCAGGCAACACCAAGCCCAAGGCGGCGGTGCCAGAAGTAATCTTTGCTTTTCTCTTCAGGACCAGCTGTGCCTGCAAGTACAGTTTTTTGGATAACAACAAGAAGTTGACGCCTCGACGCGATGTCCCCTCTTACCCCAAGGTAAGATGACAGCCGGCCTGTGAAGAAACCACCATCTGTGTCCACAGCCTCAGGGCACACACCCCCCCCACACCCACCTCTGGCCCCACCCAGGGCCTCCCTGGCCTCCCAGCCCCACTGCAGTCTGCATGTTTGCAAAGCCAGCTCTCGCCAGGGCCCTGGCCATGGCATGCTTCTTAGGCAGCATATATTTTCTCGTTGACATTTGTTTAGCAGAAGTCGTCCCAGACCACAGCTTACTGCCAGGAGATCATAGCTCCTCGCTGGCATCCACTCAACCCCCATCGCCAGCTCGGTGAACAGACGGTTCTGACACTCCAAGGTTACTTGAAAGAACTTTCATTTTTAGCTAAATTATTTATAATCTGCTTCATTGCATCTCCCGTCCCTGAACAATATGCAGTTATTATGAGAAGTTTTACTTTTGCGTCACAGAGGATGTATCAGTTACAGGGGAGAGGCCCTTGTTAGCGCAGGCAGTGCCCTGGGAAGTGGGAGGGTCTTCAAACAGCTACAAAAGACGAGTGCCATGACTGTGGCCCTCCATCTCACAATGCCTTCAGCTGGAGACTGAGCGGGATGCTGGCCCAACTGAGTTTTATATATTTGCCCACTAAGATCTGGGCTTTGCCAAGAGCAAGGTCCTCCAGACGGGGGAAGGGGGCTGGGGTGGGGTTGCTGGCCATGCCCAAGGCCGAACCCCCGACTCGCCACCGTTCCCACAGCAGCAAAGAGCCTTCCAGAGCTGCGGGGGGTCTCCCTGCCGTGGATATGAAAGACACACTGAATATCGTCCAAGGTCATCACGTGGACCCAAGTGCCCTCTCCCATAGGAATACCCGGCATACACCTTGGGACCCTGCCCTGGGAGTCACAAGGCCCAGCCTGGGTCCTGAACAGAAGGCACCCATCTTCCACAGACAGAAAGACCTAGGAGATGACTGGGTTTAATTCCAAACACCATGACTGTCTCATGTCCACGATCTTGTTTCCTCTGACAACATAACCTAAACTCCGGTGTTCCACAGAACCCACAAGCTGTGCTGTTAAAGCCCACAGCTGAACTAGTGACAGGTTCCAAAAACAAACCTCGAAATAGCTTCTTAGCCAGTATTTGAATGTATGCCAAATTTTTTCCCCCTCGATTTCCCTTTATTGTATTTTTTTAAAGTCAGGTTTCTCGGGGTGTCACTAGCACGCAGTAAGGTTCACCCTCTGCAGGTGTGGAGCACTGTCAAGCGTGACAGGCTTACGTGGTCACGCGCCCTCCACCATGATCAGGGGTGAACATTGTGTCTTCCCCAAGATGCCCCCTTGGCCCCTGCTCGGTCAGTCCTGAAGCGCTCCCCCAGCCCCGGCCCCCACCGGTGGGGTGTCCGTCCCTCTAGTGTTGCCCTCTCCAGAACTCTCATGGGTGTGGCCTTGAGAATGGACTTTGAGGTGTCCTGAGAGGGGTTGGACAGAGGCCGGAGCCCAGAGGCCGGAGCCAGCTCACACTGCTCCCCATCCCTCCAGTACCTGCTGTCCCCTGAGACCATAGACGCCCTGCGGAAGCCCACCTTCGACGTCTGGCTCTGGGAGCCCAATGAGGTGAGTGTGAGAGTCCTTAGAATGGGCGCCAGCCTCAGGGACCAGATGGGAGGCATCCCCATCCCTCTTCTTTCTCTTCTCTTCCTTTTAACTTGCTTCCCCAGTTTTGCAGCCAGCCGGGCTGCCCCCTTGGGCTCGAGAAGGCCCTGAGCCAGAACCAAGGAGCACATGAGCAGAGAAGCCTCACACCAGGATCTGGCTGCTCAGAAACGCCCCCACATCCCCCAGTCGGGCTGCATCCTGATCCCCCAGGGCAGCTGCCGAGCCCCCGTGGGAGTGAGCCCCCAAGCTTCGGGATTATTTCAGGAGGGGGCTTCCACTTGAGGTCCTGCTGAGAGTGGTCAGCCTGGGGAGCCGTGAGGATCGAGGACCCATGCTCTGTCGCTCTGTGTTGTCTGACTCTGTGACCCATGGACTGCAGCCTGCCAGGCTCCTCTGTCCAGGGTATTGTCCCAAGCCAGGATCGAACCTGCTGCTGCTGCTAAGTCGCTTCAGTCATGTCCGACTCTGTGCGACCGCATAGATGACAGCCTGTGAGGCTCCCCCATCCCTGGGATTCTCCAGGCAAGAACGCTGGAGTGGGTTGCCATTTCCTTCTCCAGTGCATGAAAGTGAAAAGTGAAAGTGAAGTCACTCAGTCGTGTCCGACTCTCCGCGACCCCACGGACTGCGGCCCACCAGGCTCCTCCGTCCATGGGATTTTCCAGGCAAGAGTGCTGGAGTGGGGTGCCATTGCCTTCTCCGGATCGAACCTGGGTCTCCTGAATTGGCAGGTGGATTCTTTACCATGTGGGACACCAGGGAAACCTTCAAGGACTCAGAGTAACTTCTTGCAATACGACAGCTTCTTTTAAATTTCCCTTTTGCTGAGAAAACACAAGCATGGAGATGGTTGTCTGTTTAGTCTATTACCTAATAATGTCAGATACACCCTCCTCTCTCTGAATCCCAAGAAATCACAAAGCCACATAGACCTCAGGCCACCGAAAGCAGCGGATTCTCGCCAGCTTTTCCGTCACGCAGGAGCACAGAAAGGCTCACGCTCTTAGACAAGAGCGGCAGAGTGAATTCCCTGCAGGTCCGGGAAATGGACCGTGTACTCTGAGCTCTCCTGCATGAGCTACTGTCACTCGCGTGGTCTCCTGGGATAAGAAAAGCCCCAGCAAGAGGGGCGGGGAAGCACAGATCTCGCCTCCACCCGACCCGGTCCACCCTGAGAAGAGCAGCTGGATGGCATGGGTGCTCCAAACCGTCCAACCAACCAGCACGCAGGACTGGAGCTGGGAGGTCAGGGAGGAGGGGCTGTTCTAAGTGTCACCTGCCGGATCAGTGCTTGATCGAAGATGGACGTGGTGGAGGGGAGCAGGTCAGGAGGAGCAGAGCCAGGTGTTCCAGAAGCGTGACGCCCTCCTATCCCAGCAGCTCCCGCTGAACAGGGGGCCCTGCTGGCCTGTCCACGAACAAGTGGGCCCATGGGAGCTTAGAACACGCACCCCTGTTTCCAGCAAGTGGGCAAGTGCACTTTGAGTGCATCTGACGCTCCTGTAGTCATTTTGACCTCAGCCCACAGGGAGAAAGAGCAAAGCTGAGGCCCTGATGGCAGAACGCTGCCATTCCTGTCTCCACAGAACACAGGCTGCTTGTGGCCAGAGAGGGAACGCTCCACCTTCATGTCAGAGGTGGAAGGATCCCCGCATCCACCATGGGGGGGTGGCCTCTCTGCCCTCGTCACTCCACCTGTGGGATATATGAGCAGGTGCTGGCAGGGCAGGGCTAAGGGGAGGGAGGCAGCCCCCCTGCAGGTGTGCTTGGCCTGAGTGGCTGTCGTCCAGCCCCAGGGTTTCACCAGCACACCTCCACGACCCCAGGGAGCCTGGGGAGGGTTCCATTGCTTATGTAAAGTGTCCCCAGCCCAAAGTGGCAAACCAGAAGTGCTCACAGACAGGAGCCCTGGCCTCTGGGGGTGCCATGAATTTTGGAGTGTGAGCAGCAAAGATGAACAGGTACAAGGACACATCTGAAAGCTTCAGCAGCCCGAGTGGCCCCCAGCACTGCATCTGGCCACCCCCCGAGAAATCAGAGCTCCTGGGTGGTGGTGGTTCACGTCCCCCCCTCCACACAGGGGTGATGCGCCCTGCGTCACCCAGGGCCAAGCCCAGCGTCCTCTGATCACAGGCCAGACGGGGAGATGACCTCACGCTGCTCCACTCTCGCGAGGGCCAGCCTCTGAGCGCTCCCCACAGCGCTGCATCTGCCCAGCCCCGCCTTGAAGGCTGCAGGACCTCGCAGTCATCTCACGCGTCCTCCACGCTCACCATCACCCGGCTGCCAGCCCAGGACCCGCAGCAGCATCCACAGCTGCTGTCATGGGAGCAGATGTACAGACGCATCCCTCCTGCTCCGAAGCCACCACATAAGTGGCGCCAGATGGTTTCGTCTGCCGATCACCTCCGCCTCTTGACTCTGATTTCACAGCAAACATTTCAGCTCTGCGGGGTTGCCTGCAGCTGCGAATGGGCCAGTGTGGCAGGGAGCAGGGGTGTGAGAGCCACAGCCCCTCTGGTCCAGGATGGGGCATGAGCAGCTCTGGACGGCTAGACCCTGACTAGGTGCCAATGCTGCCAGCCAAGCTGGGGTGACCCGGCCACCAGCCTGGACACCAGCCCTCACGCCAGGACCCTGCACTCCCCACGCCCCGTCAAGGGCTCCTTCAAAGCCCCGGTTTCCAAACCTTGGCACCCAGTCTGCATCTGGGCTGTCCCCTCAAGGAAGACCAGCATGTGGCCCCTTCAAGGACTTTCCATCTGGACATCCTCCCAGGCCCCCGCTGCAGGGCTGGGGTGTTTTCCAGTTTCCCAAGTGGGTTCTTTGTGATGCCGCACAAGTCTTTGCTTCCAGAGGTGTTCCTTCTGTGGCCAACTCATCGACCCTTCATTGTAGGACTGGATTTGCAAAACTTCTCCTAAATTGCAGTGTTTCTAGTTCTCATATATTTTGTAACAAGAAAAAGTGAATTTTCAGCTACATTCCCTAAATAGGTCTGCTGGGGCTGCCATAGCAAGTGCCGCAGATTTGGGGGTTAAATAGAAACCTGTTTTTTCACGGTCTGAAAGCTCGACCTCCAAGATCCAGGTGTGGGCAGGGCTGATCTCGCCCGAGGCCTTTCTCCTCCGCGTGTTGACAGCTGTCTCATCCTGTGTCCTCATATGGGCGTCTCTCTGTGTCTGTCTGTGTCCTGATCTCTTCTCATAAAGACACCTGTCCTAGCAGATTAGCGCCTGCCCTAGTGACCTTGCATTATCTCAGTTACATCCCTAACGGTCCTTTCTCCAAACACAGTCATGGGGAGACTCGGCATCAACAGCTTGATCGGAGGGTCATGATTCAGTCCTTAACACCCTTTTTGGGAAGAGAAGGTTGCCTGGTGAACAGAGCAGACAGGAAGTCTCTGCAGGCCAGGGCAGGCACTGGGGCTGAGGGGCACAGGTGTGGGTCCCAGGGCGAGGAGCTGGGGGTCGGGGGCTGGTGTCCTGCTAAGGTGATGCTAAGTCAGCCCCACTCTGAGACCTCCCATCTCCCTGAGCTCTTCTTCCAGAAAGCGGAGCCCACTTTGTCAAGCTCTCACTTTTTAAAGATCATTTAATCTTCTTGGCTTGATTAAGCTTCAAAGTTCTGAGTGGCGTTTAAATAGATTGCAACAGTGACAGTAAATCCTCTCTGGGCCTGGAAGCAAAATCAACATCAAATTGAACGGGGATTTCTGTAGAAGGCGGCTCAGTGAAATGAGGTTTGGGCAGGAGTGCTCCCCAGAAGGAAGCTCACCTTCCAGACACTTCGGTTCATGCATAAGAAAGTGTGTCGTCGCAGCGGGGCCCCTGGGGGCCCAAAAGACATGTTTGGGATGGAGGAGTATCTGTCAACGCTGCTCCTCGGCTCCTCGGCTCCCAGCCTCGGGCTCATGCCGGGTCTGCAGGAATTGGAGGTGTCTCTCAGAACCTCAGGCCAGGATCCTGACCCACCGGGTTAGGTGCTTGTGTATATAAATAAGTCACTTCCAATGTGGTCATTTGGGGATAGTGCCACTTCATCTGGTCACTGTCCCTCCTGTAGAGAATGCCATTGGCTTCTAGCCCCGACTGCTCTTTCAAAGCCCCCATACCCCTTCTGGGGGTCCTGAAACCTCCTAGTCAACAGGCCTTGGTCCTGGGGTGCCCCGGGAGGGGAGGACTCCACTGGGGCCCAGCCTGCCATGCTGCTGACTGTCCTTCTGCTCCTGTGCCCGCAGATGCTGAGCTGCCTGGAGCACATGTACCACGACCTAGGCCTGGTCAGGGACTTCAGCATCAACCCCATCACGCTCAAGAGGTGGCTGGTGAGTGTCAGGCCCCTGCTGGCCCCTGAGTACAGTTTCATCGAATTTCCCGGGAATGGAACTTGGGTACCTTCCTTTGGGCCTGGGCTTCCTACAGACAAAGGCCACACTCCTGTGAGAATCCTGCGGGGACCCATCCCCCACCAGACACTCTCTGCTCCTAAGCTTCTGTCTGTGAGCTAGAAAATAGTAGGAACCAGGGAGTCAGGTGAAGAATGTGTTCTAAGCAGCATGTGAGTGGGGGGAGGGGTGCTATGCAGGTGTATACATATGTGTGCCAGTGTGTGTGGAGTACATGTGTGTATGCTCGTGTGTGAGTGCTGGTGCCTGAATCATGGGGGGCTGTGCGTGTGTCCATGTGTAAGTGTGTGTATGTGTGAGGTGTGCATGTGGGGGAGGGGTGTGCATGTGCGACTGAGTGTGTGTTTATCAACAGATCTTTCTTTTTAATAAGATGCTGCTCAGAGCCAAATGTTAGAAGGCTGTGGAAAGGGACTCCCTGGTGGTCCAGTGGCTGTGACTCTGCTCCCAGTGCAGGAGATACGGGTTCCATTCCTGGTCGGGGAACTGGATCCTGCATGCTACAACTACCAACACAGCCAAATAAATAAACAGGTTTTTTAAAAACCTGTGGAAGGTTTGAGGTGGCTGGGGACCTGGCACCCCACACGCAGCCCCCTTGCCCTCCCCCCAGCTTCACACCCCACTGTGGGTCCCCTGGGGACACCTTCCCCTGTATGGCCCTTGGACACCCCTGGGCCCCTCATCCTCACCCCCGGGAAGCGGGAATGCAGCTGGATGAGGACCGGGTGGGAGTCGAGAGTTGGCATTGGGAAGAAGGTGCGGGAAGCTTGGGGAGGGTGGGTGGTGGGCACAGGGTGGACCGTCTCGTCCCGCAGCTGTGCGTGCACGACAACTACCGGAACAACCCTTTCCACAACTTCCGGCACTGCTTCTGCGTCGCCCAGATGATGTACAGCATGATCTGGTGCTGCGGGCTGCAGGTGGGTCTGGGGGCGTCCCTCCTGGAGGCGAGCTTAGGGCGGGTCAGGGGGGCATCCCTGCTGGAGGTGAGCTTAAGGTGGGTCTGGGAGGCATCCCTGCTGGTGGGGAGCTTAGGGCGGGTCTGGGAGGCATCCCTGTTGGTGGGGAGCTTAGGGCAGTTCTGGAGGCATCCCTGCTGGTGGGGAGCTTAGGGCGGGTCTGGGGGGCATCCCTGCTGGAGGCGAGCTTAGGGCGGGTCTGGGGGGCATCCCTGCTGGTGGGGAGCTTAGGGCGGGTCTGGGGGGCATCCCTG
>SJYX01007430.1:75976-86143 GCA_006410675.1 Oreotragus oreotragus
GGGGGCCTCCCGGCGGGGGGGGGGGTTGGGGGGGGGCGGGGGGGCGTCCCTGCTGGTGGGGAGCTTAGGGCGGGTCTGGGGGGCATCCCTTCTGGTGGGGAGCTTAGGGCGGGTCTGGGAGGCATCCCTGCTGGTGGGGAGCTTAGGGCGGGTCTGGGGGGCATCCCTTCTGGAGGAGAGCTTAGGGCAGGTCTGGGGGGCATCCTGCCTGCAGGGAGCTTAGGGTAGGTCTGGGGGCATCCCACCTGGAGGGGAGCTTGGGGCAGCAGCTCCTCCAACACCTGGGGAAGCACTGCCCCTCCAGTTTGTCAATGAACAAGTGGGTGCCCGCCCTCCACCCCAGGGAGAGGCGCGTTCTCCACCAGCAGGCCAGAGCTGGGGGAGCTTCATCCCCCTGTGTCATTGCCCCACCCCCTGCCAGCCCCTCCTCACCCACCCAATCCTCTCTCCGATCNTCAATGAACAAGTGGGTGCCCGCCCTCCACCCCAGGGAGAGGCGCGTTCTCCACCAGCAGGCCAGAGCTGGGGGAGCTTCATCCCCCTGTGTCATTGCCCCACCCCCTGCCAGCCCCTCCTCACCCACCCAATCCTCTCTCCGATCCAGGAGAAGTTTTCGCAAATGGACATCCTGGTCCTGATGACCGCGGCCATCTGCCACGACTTGGATCATCCAGGCTACAACAACACGTATGTACATGGTCCTTTTCTCTTATCAAGGGCACTCTAGGTGTCAGAGTTGAGCTTTTCACCTCAACCCCCTGCCAGTTCCCAGCAGAAGCTGTCAGCAAAGCACTCCTGAGCCCGCACCTCCACTCCACCTCTGTAGGACTCGGCCTTCCTGCCGAGGACTTTGTCCAGAGCCGGGCCTTCCCAGAAAAATGCCTAGAGGTCCCCAGACCCCAGGGGGCTGTCTCAGCCCTTTGTGGTCCTGGCTGCAGGTCTGTGTCTACACGGCAGGGCCTGGCAGCAGCAGAGCTCCCCGCCCCTGCAGCAGGGAAGGACGTTCACACACACGTGGACCAGGAAGTCTCTGGATCTCACTCCCCCGAGGGCAGCCTCACCAGCCTGCTTCCAGCAGGAATGAGACAGAACAAGGGCAGTGACAGCAAGAACAGGGTATGGAGGTGAGGAGGCAGGAGGGTCCAGGGCAGGCCATGGGGCCAGGAAGATGGGCCAGGCTTTGCTGGAACATTGGTCCACTCCTGCCCCGGGGTGACGGCAGAGTTCCACCCGATGTCCCTACCAGAATCCAGGCTGGGTGCTGCTGGTTTGTGTTCATAGTGATACACTATGGAGTTTGTGTATTTGTGTGTCGAATTTTACCGTGTGGGCAATGATGCCCAACATGTCTGGGAAGCATGCTATTGCTACTCAGGACCAGAGCAGATTCCAGGATATGGACGTCCATGCCTGGAGGAGGAGGTGTCCCCATAGGCATCCACTCCCTCAGTTCACACTCAGATGCTATGCTATGCACAAGCCAGCCACGGGCCTTGCCCACAACATCTAGCCTTCCTCCCACATCCTACGGTGTCTGCAGGGTGCCTTGGCAAAGGCCTGACCACCTCGAGGGCACCTCCTCAGGGAGGACCTGAGGCTCATTGGTGGTGTCCACCATTAGACTGTAACAACTTGGGAGTATCTAGTCAGAGGGGCAGCTGAGACCCAGGAGAGGCGGGAGGAGTAAATTCCTGGCACAAGCAGAGTGGGGTCCCCTCCAGCAGCCCCATCGCCTCCAGCCTCTACACCAGCACGCACGCCCCTGCACCACTGCGCCCACTCGCATGTGAGTGCAGGTACCTGAGGGCCCTTTTGCTCTCCAACCCCAGGTACCAGATCAACGCCCGCACGGAGCTGGCTGTCCGCTACAATGACATCTCGCCCCTAGAGAACCACCACTGCGCTGTGGCCTTCCAGATTCTCAACCAGCCCGAGTGCAACATCTTCTCCAACGTGTCACCAGAGGGCTTCAAGCAAGTCAGGCAGGTGTGTGGGGCGATGCCGTGCCCACTGGGGAGTGGGGGTCCCTGGGGGACAGTGAGCCCCACCAGAGAGGAGACGCCCTCTCTCCTTGTGCCTGAGGCTCCCAGGAGCTCCCAGTCTCCCACAAGGATCCTGGGGGGCCGGCCCTCCCTCCACGCCTTCTCCAAGGCCAGGTGACAACGCCCCAGGAAGAGGTGTGTGCTTGGCCTGTGTGGGCAGTGTTCCATGGACCTTCAGGTCATGACTACCATTTAATTTAACCCTTTGAGATACGTCCTTTCTCATCTCGCAGCCCAGGAAACTGAGGCTGACACAGGTAAGGTCACTCGCCCAAGGACACGTCTGGGACATCCAGCCCGGCAGAACCCCGACCACCGCCCCAGGCCCTGCTCTTGTCCCCTGCTGCCCCTGACCAACCAGCCTCACATCCCACTTCAGAGAAGAGACCTTTCTGTTCCTGGGGGCACATGGGGCGGGGGATGGTGGCTGCCACTTGTCCAGAGACAGAGGGGCTTCCAAGTCACCAAGGTCACACATACATCCCCCGCACACACACAGCAGGTCTCACTGAGCACAGCCCTGTGCCCCACCCTCTGGCATTTTCAGAGGAGGGACAACGTCAGAGCGATCCCGGAGGGGTGAGGTGGGTTGAATGATAGCCACCCCCAACTAAAAAATTAGTCAAGTCCACATCCTGACCCCCGAGGAGCTGCAAATGTGACCTTATTTAGAATAAATCTTTGTAGCTATAATTAAACTAGGATCTTTAGAGGTTAGCTCAGATCATCCACATGGACTCTAAATCCAATGACAAGTGTCCATGTAAGAGACACACGGAGAGACACAGAGGACGTGTGGCAGCAGAGGCAGAGACAGGAGTGGTATGGACGCAAACCGCGGAGCCCAGGGGCTGCCAGAAGCAAGAGGCAGGGAGTGGACCGTCCCCAGAGCCTTCAGAGGGGGCACCTTGGTTCCTAGACTTGTGGCCTCCAGAGTCATGAAGAGATGCCTCCCTGCTGCTCTGTCCCCTGCACGTAGCACTTTGCACGGCAGCCCAGGGACTCAGACAGGTGGGAGCCACGTCCTCCGTGTGGGAGTCCACACAGTGTCTCAGTGGCCTGGCTTCCAGACACACCTGATGAAGACACTAGAGCCCAGGGCAGGACACGCTCCCTCCTCCTGGAGAGCCACAGCCTCGCCTTAGCAGACAGCTGCAGGCCTGTTCTCATCCTTTCACTTCCAGGAAATCGGTACTCAGCCAGGGCTTTACGACAGGCCTCTCTGAGTCACCGATTCCTGGTGCAGGGCCCTCCTGTGTGCCGCCCCTGATGACTGCCAGGTGAGGAACCCCGCCAGGAACTCAGCCCAGGGCATCCAGGCAGCTGGCCCCCTCCCCTCGTGTGAGGAGCAGTCAGAGCAGGAGGGGACACGCCGCCAGGGACGTGCCCTGCCTCCTGCCGCCCACACAGGGACACACTGCTGCTCCTGCCCCGGACACCTTACTGACTTTAACACTTTCTGGGGGTAAAATCCATTGTCCTCGTTTTCAATAATGTTTTGTCCTTGAATATCTTGAGGGATAACTCATCTCAAGAGTAGATCCTTCACTAATAACAATTAAATCCTTACCAAGAAATGGCACAATTCAGAAGGCCAGTGATGCCCCCTCCCCAAGTACATTGTTTATTTGTACTGACTGATTTGAGTTCTGTATTTGATGTTTCTGGTGTTTTTTTGGAGAAGTAGAACATCGTACCCAGCACAGAGGTGTGCTCTGTAAATATTTGTGGGATGCGCGGATGGATGGATGGGTGGACAAGTGGGTGAATGGATGGATGGGCGGATAGATAAGTGAATGAATGGATGGATGAGTGAACGAGTGGGTGGATGGATGGATAAGTGAATGAGTGGGGGAATGGATGAGTGAACAAGTGAATGGATGTATGGAGAGATGAATGGATGGATGGTACTTGGATGGATAGATGGATGGATAAATAAGTGAACAAATGAATGGATGTTGGATGAGTGAACAAGTGGATGGATGGGTAGACAGATAAATGGGTGGATGAGTAGGTTGATGGATGGTCATGGTTTTAAATTACTTCTACGAAACCAACATTTGGTTAACAAGATCATAAAATATTTGTATTAAAAACATTTCACTTTTGCTTACAAATTTGTTAATAGAAGAATGCTATTATTTATCATCAGACTTTGTTCCCAAGCAAGAAATGCACATACAGTCACATACAGAGTAGATAATAAGAAAAAAATACTCTTGGAAAATGGGTCATTGACCTCCAGCAACAGGATCTAGGAGGAACAAACCGTATATCTAGATTAGTGAACTGGCAGGAAACATTTGTCCTTGGCTAAAACTGTCTGGACTTCACAAGGACACACGCTGAGCCTCTTCTCTGCAGCTGAATGCTTCTAGTGGGCTGGACTCGCAGCCTTCTCTGGGGACGCAGCCTGCATCAGGCACCCTTGGGCTCAAACCCAGCCTTCCACTCGCCAGCTGTGACCTGGGCAAGCTCCTTAGCCTCTCCAGGTCTCAGTTTCTTTATAAAAACGAGGACAGTACCCTCCCGTGGCACTGGCATGAGGTCTGAATGAAGTGACATGAGCAGAGGGCTCCGCATACGGTGGGTGCACACTAATTATTGGGATCGTGCCCTGTGTTAACTCTTTGCTTCCATTTCTCAGGGAATGATCACGTTAATCTTGGCCACTGACATGGCGAGGCATGCGGAAATCATGGACTCTTTCAAAGAAAAAATGGAGAATTTTGACTACAGCAACAAGGAGCACATGACCCTTGTAAGTGGGCTTTTCTTCCTTCTCTGGGGGGCTGGTGGGTGACCACCCCCAGCTCAGACTAGGGACCAAGAAACCAGAGGAAAATGCATACCCTCACCTGGAGTGAGGTGTCATTAACACCAATTTTCAAAGTCCCAGTGCTTAGCAGGGAAAGCCCCCCAACCCCCAGTAGGACCCCCTCTCCTGGTTAAAGGAATTCCTTTCCCATCCTTCCATCTCCTTCGGATTTGAATGTGATAAGTGGGCGAAGGCAGCCCCAAATCCAGAGGCCCAGCCAACACAGGGGAGTGCCAGGCTTGGGAACAGAGGGCAGAATCCAGGGCCGCCCTGACCTTTGTGTGACTGTGCTCTCACAGGCCCACCATACCCTTTTCAACCAGCAGGGCTGTGGTTCCCACCCCTGCCTCCCCTGTGGTGTTCAGACCATGGGGTGCCGATGAAACCCCCAGGGGGCGTTTCTGGACGCTCCAAGTAGCCTTGGTCCTTTATGTCTCAGCATAGAAAGAATTCAATGAGAGGCAAAGTTATAGATAAGAGATTAGAACAAGATGCTTGTGAGGCTTACAAATGGGTGGGTGAGAGGATGCCACACCCTGAGAACTTGGTGGGCTCGGTTCTATAGTCAAAGGAAACGTAGGGAGAGCAGAAAAGACCACCTTCTTCCTCGCTCTTGAGTAGACATCATGCTTCCATTGTGAGCTCCTCCTCCACGTCAGGTGGGGTGGGGGGAGTTTTCTTGTCCCTACATGCTTAAGCCAGGACTGTCACGGCAGCACAGAAGAATGATCTCAGGCCACAGTACAATGAGGCTCTTTCACTGTGAGATGTCACCTTTCCATAAATTATCATCTGTTATGTGTGCAGAGTATGTCCTAGGAGGCATTAACTTACTGAGCTCACTGGGCAGGATGTGGGTCACACGCCACCGTTGTTTTTTATTTGAGGGTATGTCCCCAAGCTTCTATAGCATGGTTTTCTTGCTAAGCAAGCCTGCTTGGTTTTATGGTTAAGAAAACTCACTTTGTTGAGTGATCATTAACTTACAGGGGTCTTGTATATTTTTTTCTCTACGTATAATCCATTAAAGTGTGTGTGTGTGCCTCTGTGTGTGTGTGTGTGCACGCGCATGTGTATGCTCGGTCATATCTGACTCTGTGACCCCATGGACCATAGCCCTCCAGGCTCCTCTGTCCATGTGATTCTCCAGGCATACTGGAGTGGGTTGTCACTTCCTTCTCCAGGGGATCTTCCCGACCCAGTACTCAAACCCGTGTCTCTTGCATCTCCTGCATTGGCAGATGGATTCTTTAGCACTTGAGCCTCCTGGGAATTAACTATTTAACCACAACTTTTCCCTTCACTCTGTCCCTGTCACCGAGGCTGGTGGGCATGCTCCCTGCTGCTGTGTGAGGGTCCCCTTCACCCCGTGTTTCTAACGCACTTCTTCAGTGCTCAGGAGGCCCACTGGGTTTCTTCTCATTACCGTTTAAACCTCTGACTCCTGACAGCGCTGTCTATATTTTTTATGTATTGCCAAAATCAAAGAGATACTTCTGAGTTTTGCAGTATGTGGTTCATAAGACAAAATGTCCATGTGTTAAGGGCGCTTTCCTGCTACTCAAGCCCCTCCAGGAAAGAGTCTGATCCTCAGGGATGTGGTGATGCCCTGTTCTCCTCCCCTTGCAGTGGGAAGTGTGCCCTTGTTGGGGGAGGGGGCACAGCAAAGCTCAGTTCCTCTCCACTCACATTGCCCACCCTCCTCCCTGCCGACCTGTGATGACAAGCCCAGACCCAGAGCCCAGCAATGCATGTCCCTTGCTCCACAGCTGAGTCCAGATCTCTTCTTTCAGCTGAAGATGATTCTGATCAAATGCTGTGACATCTCTAACGAGGTCCGCCCCATGGAGGTGGCAGAACCGTGGGTGGACTGTTTGTTGGAGGAATATTTCATGCAGGTAAGAGTGTCGCACAGGCCACACCTCCTGGGGCTCTTTAGCCCCTTAACTGGGTTCCTGTTTGAAATGTGACAGAGGCACCAAGGTGGCCGGTTGTCAGTGCTTCTAGAAGCCTTCACAGCAGGGGCACGCCAAAAACGCGTGGGGTTGTAATTTGAGACACACAAGACAGGGATGAACAGGAAAAGCTGATGTCAAATTGTCACCATGTTAGCACCCCTGTTGCCACTGATTAACTCCCCCCACCCGACGGGGGCCTCCTGCAGGGACTGGAGCCCCTGGATGCATGAGACCAAACAGTTATGGCTGGGGACACTCTGGGACAGGAAGCAAAGCCAGCCTGAGACGGAAGATGTCGGAAGGGACAATAAGCCTCTCGCTAGGGCAGCTTGACGAGCCTGGGGCCAGGATGAGGGGTCGCAGGGTGGGGGGTGCTGGTCTACAAGCCACTCTGCTGCTGAGCAGCCAGCAGGGCCTGGAGCCGCCCTCCCCTCCCCAGGACACACTGTGCAGGCTCAGGGGCCCCTGGGTGGCCCTCACAGCGTCCTCACCTCCCACGTGGTCACTACTGTCTGTGATGCGGGTGACTCTGCTAGCACGTTAGCTGTTTTTCTCTTCCTCTGAGAGCATCCCTGAAGCTCCCAGATCCCACGAGTGTTTCTTTCTTTAACATCATGTTGGGTACCTTCCCTGCAGAGCGACCGTGAGAAGTCAGAGGGCCTCCCCGTGGCCCCATTCATGGACCGGGACAAAGTGACCAAAGCCACAGCCCAGATTGGGTTCATCAAGCTCGTCCTGATCCCGATGTTTGAGACAGTGACCAAGGTGAGTGACCCCGCCACCAGCTGCCGGCCCAGCAGGGAGAAGTGTGCACTCACGCGGACACACCCCCCCACGAACACACTCACAGACATGCACTCACGTGGACACACACCGGCACACACACGACACACACACCCACACACTCCCATGGACACACACTCCCACAGACACACACTCACACAGGCACATGGACACACACAGAGACACACACTCACATGACACACACGCCCACGGACACACACGCACAAGCACATGGACACACACAGACACTCCCACGACACACACATACTCCCATGGACACACACTCCCACAGACACACACTCCCCCAGACACACTACAGACATGCACTCACGTGGACACACACAGACACACGACACACACACACACACTCCCATGGACACACACTCCCCCAGACACACACTCACAAGCACATGGACACACACAGACACACTCCCATGGACACACACTCACACAGACACTCACACAGACACACACTCAGACACACACACAAGCACATGGACACACACAGACACACACTCACACAGACACACACAGGCACATGGATACACTCACACAGACACACACTCAAACACACACACATATGCGGTAGCCGCCTACGTGACACTCACCTGAAGCCCACCACACCTAACACCCGCATGTTCAAACAGACCGCCCGCCACCCCTCCTGGCCTCTGTGCCCAGCCCCCAGCCCAAGCCGCAAAGCCACAGGGCCTCTCGCTGCCCCTTCCTGGGCCAGGCGGCCCTCCTCCACCACGTCTAAGGAGCCACCCTGGCCGCCCCCTCCCAGGGTACCAGCAGGGCCTTGTCAGCGCCTCTCATCTCTGCCTCCAGAAGAGCTTTCTGACCTGCCCGCCTCCGTCTCCCCCACCCCTGCAGCGATCACCACATTAATCCTCAGTAAGGAGACAGTCTCTGCCTCTCTCCTGAATCGTCCATGGCTCCCCACTGCACCCAGCACAGGGCAAACCACCCGCCTTGTTGGGCAGTCGCCCATCCTCTTGGGCACTCCAGCCTTACCGGAGAGGCCCGTGGCTCCTGGTCCCACCTTCTCCAAGCCTCCATCTTTGAGCCCAGCCTGCCTTGGCCTCGGCCCCCCATGCTGTTCTCAGCAACCTTCCAGAACTACCTCAGCGCACCCTTCCTCAAGCCCCACAGCACCCTTACCCCACAGGCGGCAGATGCCGGCCAGCAGTGGCGATGGTGGGCCTGCCCTCCCCCCTTGCAGGAGCAGGCTGAGGCTGGAGGCTGTGTGCACAGGGCCCCGGTGGGCAGGGAGGCAAGGAATGTGCCTCCTGGCACTGAGGAGGGGGCTCCTCAGAGGGAGAGGCAGCCCCCTCATAGCTGAGTCTCAAGACAAAGCATGCTCACCAGGTGGACCCGGGGCCGTGGGCGCTGCAGACGGGAGGCAGAGCTGCAGGCGGGGCCAGGCCCCAGCGTGGTACGGGCTGAGGGGTCCCGGGCCACGTGCGGGGTGCCTTCACTCCCCCCACCTGTGGCTGCCCGGAGTCTGGTGGGTGAGGTTGGCGAGGTTGGCATTTGGGAGAAGAGAGTCCGTGGTGGGATCTCGGGGTTCTGGGAGGCAGAAGGAAGGAGTGGCTTCTGCTGGTCCTCGTGGAAAGTGTGAGAACAGGAAACATCGGGACTCAGACAGGCAGGTGGGGTGCTCTGAACCCGCAGGCTCCCAGGAGCCGCCTCGAGCACCTTGGATTCTGCCCCAGCCACGACCCTGACGGAAGCACGTCTCCCGGGCGGCTGGTTTCCCGCGATGCGCTTCCCGAGGGGACGACGGCCTATTGACGGCCATCTTTCCTCTCACAGCTCTTCCCCGTGGTTGAGGAGCTCATGCTGCAGCCCCTGTGGGAGTCCCGAGATCGCTACGAGGAGCTGAAGCAGATGGACGATGCCGTTAGGGAGGTGAGTCGCCTCTGTGAGGGCCTGGGGTCCGCAGGCCCCACCCCGCCCGGCCACACCACCCAGGGGGCCTCCAACGGAGCTCATCTGTCACACAGAGATGCAAGGCCCGGTGCAGAGGTGTTCTGTCCTCAGGGAGCTCACAGCATGGAGGCACAGAGCCTTGCGGGAGTCTGTGCCCTGAGGCCGTGGTCGTCCACGGGGGTTCAAGGACATCACAGCCTCTGCCGCCTGCATCCCCTCAGAGAGGGTTTCTGGCCCCATGCAGGTCCTTCCCCTCCTCCTAGGGCCGACTTTGTTCAGAAGCAAGGCCATGGAAGAGACTCCCTGTCTCTGGAAAAGCCACCACCACACCCAGCCATGGGACTCTGCTAGCACCTTGAGGAGGATCGAAAGACCCACTGTGGCTCTAGTTGGCTACTGGGGTTGGTCCTGTGTTTCAGGGAGGCACAGAGCTGGGGTGGAGGCTTTCAGAGAAGCCGCGAGAGCTGGTCTGACCCTGGCAGGACCCCAGAGGGTGCGGACCTGCTTCAGGGCCCCCTGCCACTTGGGACCCCTGGCACCTGCCCCTGTGACGTCCAGTCACTCAAGTGTGGCCTCCCCTCCATCCACCCTCCCTCCCCCTCTCTCTCGGGGGCCCGGTGCAGTGGGAGCC
>SJYX01007430.1:88557-123553 GCA_006410675.1 Oreotragus oreotragus
CTCTCTAGTCGGATTTTACTCCCAGGAAGTCACAAACCCCAAAAGCCTAAGAGTGTATGATGCAAAGAACAGATGTAAGAGGAGGCGTCCCCCAGCCACGCCCTCTGACAGGAGGGCTGACGGGCCTGGTCCCCCTGGTCCAGCCTCGAGCCAGCACTGCAAAGGCCTCAGTCCCCAGGTCCCAGGCTGGCTGCCCAGAAGGCCACTAGGACCCTCCACGGCCCTTTCCTGCCCCCAGAAAGAGCTGACCGGGCCATGGACGCAGCATCCACCGTGGCCAGTGCTCTGGGGCTGCCCCTGCAGCCGGCGAGAGCTCACTGTCCAAGACCGAACGGAGGCCATGTGGTGAGGCTCCAACGGCCGGGAAGGTGGACCGTGCAGAGCTGTGTCTGGGAAGCGCCCCCAGGGGCACGTCTCCTCACATGTCTTAGCACTTCCTGTCCCAGGAGGCTTTTGAGCAGACAGGCAGTTACTCACTCACTGTCCATCACCTCCCGTGTGCTCTGTCCTGGTCATAGCAGAAGGCCGAGAGCCTGACGTCCGGGAGCGCCACGTCAAGAGAGAAAAGCAGAGACCTCGGGAGACAGAGCGAAGGTAATGCTGTTCTGAACGATGTCCCGGTTGCTGTTCAGTCACTCAGTTGTGTCCGGGTCTGTTCGACTTCATGGGCTGCAGCAGACGTGGCTTCCCTGTCCTTTACTCTCTCCCGGAGCTTGCTCAAACTCATGTCCGTTGAGTCGGTGATGCCATCCAACCATCTCGTCCTCTGTCATCCCCTTCTCCTCCTGCCTTCAGTCTTACCCAGCATCAGAGTCTTTTCCAGTGAGTTGGCTCTTCACATCAGGTGGCCAAAGTATTGGAGCTTCAGCTTCAGCATCAGTCCCTCCCGTGAATATTCAGGGTTGATTCCCTTTAGGACTGACTAGTTTTTAGACTGAAATGGGAATAGCGTGAAAAGCTGGGAAGGACAGAGGAAGGGAAGGAAGGGAAGAAATCTGTATGTACAAATGTTTTTAAATGAAACGTCTCTTCCTAGCATATAATCATTACAATTAGGCTCTGAAAGAAGGGGTCATGCCTTAGTTAACAGAAAATGATCGATGATTAGCATCAGTCAGTTTAGTCGCTCAGTCATATCTGACTCTTTGCAACCCCGTGGACTGCAGCATGCCAGGCTTCCCTGTCCATCACCAACTCCTGGAGCTTGCTCAAACTCATGTCCATCAAGTCGATGATGCCATCCAACCAGCTCATCCTGATTAGCATAGGTACCCCTTATAAGAGAAAACATTTTTCAAAGCTTCTCAGAAATAAAGTCTTTGCTTATGTCACTACAAGCACATCCCCTGCACTTGTGGATCCTGGCTATTCATTCAGTCCAGGCAGAAGGCAAACCAGTTCATTCAGTCTCCCTGGGGTCTGGTCACACCACATGAGTCCAGGCTTTACTCATTACCAGCTGAGTGACACCCACAGGTGTCTCAACCTCTCTGAGCCGCAGAGTCCCAATCTCTAAACTAGAGGTAATAACCCCATTCTTCTTGTTTTAGCTGTTTAATGAGCAGAGAAATCTGATACAGAAAAATTGCTCACTGTGTGTGATGCCATGAGATTTGTGGCGTTGCCAGAGCATTTTTGATCCCACCAACACAAACCAGCATCTTTTCCCTTTTCCAAGCAGACCGTGCCTGAAGAAAGCAGAGGGCTGCAGACTGCTGCTCTGGACCCAGCCGGCCGAGCTTCGCAGGATCGTCCGTGCAGGAAAAAGTGGTCCTGAGTGCCTGCCACCACAAGATCGTTTTCTAAGAACCATTTTGTTCACTGATACAAAAAAAAAAAACAACAGGACTTCACAAGCTGTACAGAATTTTTATTTTTAAACTGTCTTTTAAATAATATATTCTTATACATAAATGGGTCTGATTTTTTTTTTTGGTGGAGTTGGGTATCCTGGGCTGCTTCAGGAATCTCCCCGGTGCCCACGTGAGACAAGGACAGTGTGCTCTCCTCACATGTGTCTTAGAGCGATGGCCTGAGTGACTTGCTGAGTGCCTCCATGTAATTCGGCATTAGATGTCAGCTCAGTGCCCGGAGCGTTGGGGACATGCCTGTCCTCCTTGTGAGTTGCTAGGGGGACACTGATGGCTGTGCTCAGGGACACGGGACTGGAGGTAGCTTGGTCAGGCTGCAGGCGGTGTGAGCCAAGAAATCCATGTGGGACACAGACAACCACAGGCTTGAGCCTGTTTCCAGGGGTGGGGATTCCACATCAAAATGAGCAGGTAGGACAAGGAGCCTGTTTACTCAGCACATTTCAGGATCCCTGCCTCAGGGAACGATGGGCCCCATCTCGGGTCCCTCTGCTGCTTCTTCTGTTTTGGGGACAAGCACTGAGGATGTTCTGGGTGGACTGGCGCCCACAAGGGGAGACCCAGCCCCGTCCAGTTCACAGCCCACCCCCATCCCACGTGCATTTAGACCCCTCAGTTCTCCCCAGAGCTGTGGGTTCCGTCTCTGTCCCCCTGATAACATCTGCTCTAAAAACTGAATTTAGAGGCCGTCGGCATAGTCTGAGCTCTGTGGACATTTCATTTGTGTGTTGGTTCAGTTTCCTTGAAGTGTCTCTTCCCTCTGGCGAACTCCAGAATATTACTTCTTTGAATAATTCATTTTGGGGCTGTGAAATGTTCCATCTCTTCTTGAGTTCAGTTCCGTACCAGAGAGGGACCTTGGGTTCCACATCTCTTCTTAGTTTTGCTTATCATTTTAATGTTCCTGAAGCCACCGCAGCTTAGGTTAAACTACAACCCAAATTTAGCAGGGGTTTAGATAAGATGCCTTCAGCCTGCATGTCCTCGGGTACCGGCATTTTATCATCTGCTGTCCCCGTCGGTGAGGCCGTGCTCTGAACAGCGCCTTCTGTCTGCTGCATGCTGAATACCTGCCTCACCAAACTCTGCCACAGTCCAGCTTCCCACGGTGATTACTGAATTTAACACTTGTGCACATACATGCACATAAGCACACAATCACACATAGGTCCACACACATGGCTACATAAGCATACACATGCTTGCAAACGTATACATGTGTCCACATATGGACACTAAGGCCCCATACACATGTTTATGTATACATGCAACATACATACAATGTTAACATGTACACTGAGCCCTGTACACACATGCTTACATATACATGTAGCATGTGTACAACATACATACACGTTTACATATGCACTGAGGCCCCATACACATATGCTTACATATACATGCAACATACACATGCTTACATATACACTGAGGCCTCATACATACGTGCTTACATATATGTGTGGCATATATACAACACACATACACATGCTTACATATCCATCCAATCACGTGTATGATCCATGCATACACACATAAACGTGTACAATCACACATGCACAAGTGCTCACACACAATGCTTAGGTGTGCACTGTAAACATCACACGTGCATACATGGACATGTGATCATATTTAGGCGTGTGTCCACACACACGTGCATATACATAATCACAGATGTGCACAGTCACATATAGTCATACATGTACATGTGTGTATACACATGCACGCATACACGTTTATATTCATACAATCGCATGTACACTTGCGTGTATACACACACTAACACACTTTCTCTGCCTTACTGGGTGTAGGTTACACCAAGTCCTGGAACAGGGAAATCAAGAAAGAAGAAGAGAGACTCCTGGCAGCGCCTGCGACAGTCCAGATGTTTGTGTCAACAGCCTGGCTTCCTTAATGGGATGCCTTAACGGATGCCCCAACCCCCAGACCAGGGGACCAGGCCGCACAGCAGAAGGCGAGTGGTGGGTGGACGGAACCCTCGTCCTTGCCCTCTCCAGTCGGGGAAAAGTCGTCTTTCATGAAACCCATCCTGGTGCCAAAATGGTTGGGGACTGCTGCCTTAGAGCATCAGGGGCCCACTGGATGCTGTCCCCAGCCTTCTGCTTCAGAAGTGCTTCCACACTGCAGGTAGATCCTACACCATGAGCTGAGCCATGGGATTGCTGAGGCCCCTTCCTCAGTCGCCTCTCACACGGAGATATCCCCTCCCTTTAAGTTGCAGAGAAGCTGCCAGCCAGCGCCCCACTGCACAGACCAGCCCCAGAGCCCATGAGCCCTGTCCACCCAGGTCAGTCTGCACACTGGGATCCGGAAGGCCTCCTGCCCTGGGATACCCCACATGCTGGCCAAGAGACAACGTACGAAGTGCAGGGTGAGAGGAGGAGGTGGCCTGCCTCTGCTCTCAGTGGAGGATAAAGCCAAGCCTCACAGGGAGCAGGTGGCGGAGACACAGCAGTGTCCTGACCTGCATGCAGCACTTACAGCGAGACAACCGGCCCGTCCGCTCCCCAGTCACAGCACCACAGTGAGTTCATACAAGGGGACAACACAGCGCTATTTTCTACAGTTTCTCTCCCCAAGAACTTCCCTGAGCATGGGTCAAACACTGGATCCAATAAATCCCCAACAAATCCTCCTGGCAAACACCATCCTGGGGCTTGGTTCTGAGAGCTCTCTGCCCTGGGAACCCAGCTCATGCCATCAGAAAGGCCATGCAGCTGCTTGTGAGTTCAGCTGTGACCTTGCCACCAAGAAGGGAAAAAGGAGAGGTGTCTGTCTGCATGGTGTCCCTGTGGCTGAATGTCCCCACCCCATCTCTCAGACCACGGGCATCTCCTGTGGGCTCATCCATCCGTGGGCTCCTCCACCCATGATATCTGAAGCCAGAATGACGTCTTTAACTAAATCACATGGGAACATCCATTCAGTGTGAGGATTGAATGAACACTGAACACACACAGTACTTCATCCTGAATAAACAGCCATTAAAGGAAGATAAACAGCCACCGGTGGGAACTGTGGGCTCACAGGTTTTCTCTGGCAAGAAGAGCAGCTGCTCTACGGGGCCAGGCACCATGGAGCTGCCCCGCCCGGTGGGTCAGTGGCCATAGGAATTGCCGCATCCATCCTCACCCCAAGGCAGTGGAGGCACCGGTTCCCCACCTCCACTCAGGAGAGGGCCCCAGGCATGAAACTTCACTCATTGCTCCTCCAGTGTTACCGTGAGGGGAGTTTTTATAATTCAAACCAAAAGAATTTAACTCTAATTTGTCTAGAGGGCAGGTGAAACCGTCTCTTTGGATCTTGAGGGGACATTCTCCATCAGGAGAGGAGGGTCTGGCAAGGGTGCTAGGGATTCGGGGTCCCCTGTGTCTTCAGGCAGGTTTTCCCGGAGGCAAGCTGGGTTTCCAACCCACCTCGAGGAAGACAGAGGGCCAGTGGGTCCCACGGAGTCTCGGGAGCTCGGGGGTGGGTGTCTCCGGTAGGAGACAGCTTCTGGTGGGGGGTGGGGGCTGAGTCCCCTTGTCTTAGGCTGAGTTATGTCCCATGAAATTTATCATCTGAAGCCTTCACTCCCCAGCACCTCAGAAAGTGACTGCATTTGGAGGTAGGATCGATAAAGAGGTAATTATGTTAAAATGAGGTCGTTGGCATGTGTCCTAATCCACAACAGCTGTGTCTGTATAAGAGGAAGGGATCACCACGCAGACGCACGCAGAGGGACACGGGTGGACAGACGGACACGTGGGGACGCAGGAGGAGATGGTTTCCACACGCCCAGGAGAGACGCCTTGTGGGGGGATCAGCTCTGCCCACTCCTTGACCTTGTGGACTTCCCACACAGCTCCCATCACTGTGTCCAGGTGGCCAGCCTGGGGCCAGCACACTGGAGAGCTCAAGACAGAGTGAAACCGGGACCCTGGGCAGCCCCAGAATGTGCTGCAGCCCCACAGCCGCCCCTCCTCTCTCCGGATCACTGCTTGTCCATTGAGAGGCCTGTCCAGCACCGGTGGTCTCCACAGAAGTGTCCACTTGGGCAGAGGCATCACCTGCACCCCCCCCCAGAGACACCTGGCCAGGCTTCCCCAGCCCCGAGGGGCCCTGCGAGCCGGGAGACAGGACTGAGGGCATCAGGACAAGAGTGGACGTGCTGAGACAAAGGAGGCCCTTTGGAGGTGCCCAGGAGTCAAGGCCATGTCCACCCTGCTGGGCCTCCTTGCTCAGGGGCCCCTGACTCATCCTCAGCCAAGGAGCCCAAACCGAATCCGCACCTCAGAGCCTCTGCTGCAGAAGCCAATTTAGGTTCTGGCTGACACGGGCAGACGGGTAGATGTCTTCTTATTTTTCCTGTAATTTCTAAATTTTCTACAGTGACTGGTTTTACTATTCTAAATAAATAAATTTTATTTATTAAATGGGGCATGGAAAAGGCAGGACTCTCCATGGGGGAAATTTTGGTGCCCAAGGAGGGAGGTATCAGGGGCAGAGGGACTTTCCCGTCTCAGTCTCTGCACACATGCCCAGTGCCTCACACCCTGGGACTCTCAGTGACCCCAAAGTCAAACAGTGGCCCCGGGTTCTCGGTGACAGACGTGCCCAGAATTCGGGAACCAAATTGTATTTTCCAAACCTTCACATCCACAGGTAGGAAAAAATTCCTTCCCCTGATTACATTCTGGCTCTTCCTTTTGAAAAAACAAGGATCCCCTCATGGCAGCACCAGCAGGACAGGCTTGGCCCCCGCTGCAGGCACCACCCTGCCCTGTCTCTCGCTCCCCCACCCTTCCACACGCGCTGAGGCCCCAGGGGTTCCACCACCTCGGCGCTCCAGGCCAGCAGGGAAATCAGAGAGGAGCCACGTCCATCAGCCCCGGGGTCCGGGCACAGCCTGTGGCACACAGGGTGACTGGAACCCATGGTCCTGCTGCCCCAGTGACTTGGGGTGGCTCATGTTGTTTGCAATGACTTTTAATCATTGTTTTTAAATGGTTTGCCAAGACCCCACACACCCTGGGGCGACTCTGGTGACCACTAACATATTACGGTCTCAGACACTTACCGATGGAAGGAATGAATTTTTAGTTTGTGGTCGTTAACCTAGACAATCACTAAGAGGAAACTGCTGCGAAGTATGTGTGTGTGAGTGTGAGTATGGGGGGGAGCTCACTCCTGCAGGCAGGTATGTCTGTGTAGGCATGTGTGTGATTGTGTGTGTGTGTGTGTGTGTGTGAGGGGGCGGGGAGAGCTCACTCCTGCAGGCAGGTATGTCTGTGTGGGCATGTGTGTGACTGTGTGTGCGTGTGAGTGTGAGGGGGCGGGGGGAGCTCACTCCTGCAGGCAGGTATGTCTGTGTAGGCGTGTGTGTGATTGCATGTGCGTGTGAGTGTGAGTGTGAGGGGGAGCTCACTCCTGCAGGCAGGTATGTCTGTGTAGGCATGTGTGTGATTGTGTGTGCGTGTGTGTGTGAGTGGGCGGGGGGAGCTCACTCCTGCAGGGAGGTATGTCTGTGTAGGCATGTGTGTGATTGTGTGTGCGTGTGTGTGTGAGGGGGCAGGGGTAGCTCACTCCTGCAGGCAGGTATGTCTGTGTAGGCATGTGTATGACTCTGTGTGTGTGTGTGTGTGTGTGNTGTGTGTCTGTGAGCTTGGGGGGCAGGGTACACCTGCAGGCACATGTGTGTGAGTGTGTGTGTTAGCGTGTGTGTGTGTGCACATCTGTGGGCATATGTTGAGCCCACTTCCAGCTGAGAGGAACAATGCCCAAAAGACAGAACGATGGCACCCATCCATCCACTCTTGGCACAGTTTTCAGGCCTGGCAGTGAATGGGGTACAAACAGGAACATCTGAGTTTCATTCAGGAACAAAGGGACAGGTGTGAGGAGAGGCAGTGGAGGCGGGCATAGTCCCCCCTGGGCAGTGTCCTACAATGATTTGTGGTCATGAAAACTCTCAACTAATTTCTACTGTTTTCCTTAACAGTATTAATAATTCTACGAAAGCTTCAAAATGCACTGCTGCTGCTGCTGCTGCTAAGTCGCTTCGGTTGTCTCCGACCCTGTGCGACCCCATAGACAGTAGCCTACCAGGCTCCCCCATCCCTGGGATTCTCCGGGCAAGAACACTGGAGTGGGTTGCCATTTCCTTCTCCAATGCATGAAAGTGAAAAGTGAAAGTGAAGTCACTCAGTCGTGTCCAACTCTTCACAACCCCAGGGACTGCAGCCCACCAGGCTCCTCTGTCCATGGGATTTTCCAGGCAATCACGACCCCATGGACTGCAGCCCACCAGGCTCCTCCTTCCATGGGATTTTCCAGGCAAGAGTACTGGAGTGGGGTGCCATTGCCTTCTCCGTCAAGATGCACTAGATATGCTGATTAGAGTGAAACAGAGGAGAGGCTCGTAACTGGGGCCACTGACTCTGCTGCCTGCCTCACTGCTGCTGAGATGCCCAGAGGCACCTACCCTTAAATAACTGACATGTGTCCCACAGATGCTAATGGACCCTGGGCAGTGGTGGGCAGCCTGGCTCATAGCAACCACCTCCATGGAAACGGCTGCCGGTTGCACAGGCCAAGGCTGCCTGCTGGGCTGATGTATGCACGGTGCCGACCATGGTCTACCAATTGACAAGGAACTGCACAGAAACATTAATGTTTATAGGTTGCCCGCTATGCTCCAACAAGCCCATCTGCCCTGAATGAAGCCCTGTGAGGCTTCTAGAAACCCAGCCGGCCTCCTCCAAGCCAGCTTGCTCCTCCCTCCTGCGCTGGCCCAGCTTCTACCATCAGGATGGACCACTGTCCAGAGGCTACCTGCTTCTGGCAAGAACCTGGCAGGATTGGGTTTCAACCCTTTGGATTCCTCTTGTCGCTAATTGTGTGGAGCCTAACAGCCCACCTGCTGTATTTGTGTCCTGGAGCTGTTGTGACAAAGTGCCCCAAGCTCGGTGACTTTAAAACAACAGGAAGGACTCCCCTGGTGGTGCAGTGGTTAGGACCCCGCACTTCAAATGCAGGGGGCACAAGTTTGATCCCTAGTTTGGGAACTAAGATTCAACACGCCACCTAGCACTGCCAAAAACAAACAAACAAACAAGAATCGATTCTCTCGCAGTTGAGGCAGCCCTAAGTCCAAAATCAAGCTGTGGTCGTGGTCAGTTGCTCTGCAGACTCTAGGGGAGAACCCTCCCTCAGCTCTTCCCAGGCCTGGCAGCTGCCAGCAGTCCTCACTAGTCCCTGGCTCATGGGGCAACAGACACCCCAGTATCTGTCTCCCCTGTCACATGGCCTTCTCCTCTGGTCTCCACACCCAACTTTCCTTTTCCTTTTGAGGACGCCAGCCATTGGATGAGGGTCCAGCACAACCCAGGTTGACCTCACCTACACTTATGGCATCTGTGAAGATAGTTCCAAATCAGGTCACACTCCCAAGTACAAGCAGTTTTGATCTTTAAGGGGAGACACAATTCCGCCCACTACGCCCTCACAGTCTGAGCTTTCCCATCTGTGCATTTCCACCTCTCTGGCTTGTGAGAATTAAATCAACAGCCTGTGCCAAGCGCTCTGCAGAGTGTGGTACCCAGCTCTCCTTGAGCATCAGGTACCCTCAGGAGCTGCCTGCCCTGCCTCTCTCATGGCTTAAGGCATCACTGCAGAAGGCCATCAGTGATGTTTATCCCCTGGCAGGGGGTAGCTCTGTTACTCGGGGGAATCTTCTCTTGATCAGGCTCCCTCAAAAGAGCTAGGATCCAAAGAAGGCAGAAGGCAGGGCCTGTAAGGAAAGGAGACCGGCAGATCCAGGGCAGAGGCGAGGGGGGGCCAGTGCAGTCTCTCTGAGAGGACTGGGCACTGAGTAAAGCATGACTCAGAAGAGGAGAACTAGTTGAACCAGGTCAGAATGAAAAGGATGGATGGGACATAAAAATCCAGGAAAATAAATAATGACCCTCTGCTAGATCAAACTCAAACCCGAATGTGACCTTCAACCATCTGGATGCAAATGGAAAGTGTGTCAGTTAGATCGAGCTGTGTAACAAATGCCCCAAAGTTTAGTGACTTGAAACAATGTTCGGACTTCCCTGGTGGTCCAGTGGCTAAGACTCCATGCTCCCAGTGCAGGGGGCTCAGATCTGGGAACTAAGGTCTCACATGCAGCAGGAAAGATCCCGCATGCTGCACCTGGTGCAGCCAAATACATAAATCAATAGTTTATAAAAGGAGAAAAGGAGAAGCAGCAGCATCTATTATTAATATTTCTCAGGGCTTCGTGGGCTGACCAGACAGGATGGTTGGTCTGTCCCAGCTCAGCTGGAGCTGGCTGGTATACGTGGCCTTGCTCACACATCTGGCAGTGCTTGGCTTCAGCTGAAGTTGCAGCCGCACGTGTCTGTCACGGTGTTGCAGGTTAACAAAGTGTGGCTTGCTGATATGGCAGCAATGTGGTCCCAGCAGTGCGAGAGCGTGAACCCAGGACCCAAGTATTTTCCAAGTCTGATCAAGCCTCACAGTCACCCTGTCCCCTCAGCCACAGCAAGTCACTTGGCCATGCCTGGATTTAAGGGGTGGAAAACTAGATTTTTCTTCATGACAGAGCTGCCAAGAACAGGGCCTTTTGCTGTCTACCAGAGCGGGGATGACTGTGGTGTAGAACACAGCTGGCATTATTCTCCAGGCTCCTCTGGACACCTGTTTCCTCCTCGACCAAGCCCCCCACCCCATCAGTTTTACTAACCCTCCCACAAGTTACTTGATTTCAAGTGTGAAGGCACAGGGCCAATCCTGTGGAGAGCAGCTGAGAAGTTATCGTCACACCCCAGGGCTGTGATTCTAGAATGCTCATTGAGGAGATTCGACTAATAAAGCTCTTGAAAGCAACCTTGTGGTCCTTGGAGTGACTGCCCCAGCCCCACTGTGGGCTCTGCTATCAGTGTGCCCCCAGTAATGATGGGTCTGCTTGTCCCAACTATGAGAATCAGGTAAGCCTTACACCCAGTTGGCCAAGCCTGTGAGCAGGCTACATCTGCTACTATTTTGTCTATGTGTTACTTGCTCATTCGTGTCCGATTCTTTGCAACCCATAGACCTTAGCCCGCCAGCCCTCTCTCTGTCCACGGGATTCCCCAGGCAAGAGCGCTTGAAGTGGGTTGCCATTTCCTCCTCCAGGAGATCTTCCTGACCCGGGGACTGAACACAGGTCTCCTGCATTGCAGGCTGATTCTTCACTGTCTGCGCCATCAGGGAAGCCTAGTACTATTTCATCTCACCAGAATTTATACATGTTTGTTTATTCCACTGAGCCACCAGGGGTACTTAATAAAAGTGTAGAGGATTTTAAGACATTATCCTGCAACAAAAGCCTGTAATCAAGGGATTCTTAAAAATGAATGTGAGGTTTTATATTGAACCCCTAAAGGCTCACAAAAAGTGTCATATTTGGCTTTTCAAATGTGGGAGGGCAAGGTGACTGGGAAGTTTTAGAGTTTTCAGGCAGCCGTAAGACAAGCAGATAAGAGCATCTTAAGAGAGGGAGAAACTTCAAGTAAACCAGGAAACATCTATAGGCTTTGACACGCTGCAGCCGAACAATTGTGTCTCCAGGGCGTTTAGTTTTACTGGGAAGTGTTTATTAGAGAGTGTTAGATTGGGCAAGGCAGATACAAATGGTTTGTACATTCCAATCCCTATTTTGTTGAAGAAAAATGTTAAAAGGTATTGCACACTTTACTTCTGGGTGAAATGACAAGCGATACTTTTCTAGCACACTTTCCTCATTTTCTACAATGAAAGACTCAGGGGCTGGGCAGATGGTAGATAAGCTGGCAAGACTGGATCACAGCCCCTGTGCATGGAACCCAGGGCCCGAGCTGTCAGCAGGGGCGTCTCTAAGCCTCTAAGTAGGTAGTAATGGTTTTCTTTATCTTTATTGTCCGAGAAACCCAGCCCCATAAAGGTAAGGGCGGCCCCACTCTTGGGTCAGGAGCCCCACCCTGGAGACCCTGCAGGCCACGGAGTCCGAACTCCCCACTGGGACTGCAGACAGGGGGTGTCCCTCAGGACTCCCTGAATGAGAGCGTGATTATGGAGCGGGTGTTGAGGGCTTAATTCTACTGAGAATCGCTGGTGCATAGTTAGATGTTCAACTGCCCAGGATCAATCATGCAGACTTGAGTGAGGTAAGTGTGGAGTCTGTGGGAACAAACATGAGGGTTGAGTTTGCTTCTTAAATAATTGCCTTGTATTTATTTTCATTCTCTTGGGCACATTAGAAGTCTAACCTTGCTCATGACCTTCTGAGCCTACGTGGCACCTGCCTGATACAAGCAGATGGTCAGACCCCCTCATTCCACCAGGACCCTCTAGGTCAGGTCAGGTCAACCCTTTCATTAGAATTGCAAGAAAAAATCCAATAAGCGTTAGGAACCTTTTTTAGAAATCTCGTTCTCCGAAGCTAATCTCTGACGAGTAAGCTGTCTTCCCTGGTATCTCAAGAAAACACCTGAGTGCTGGGGGAGGGGTGAGGACCAGCACCAGGAAATGCAAGGGAGGCAAATTCTCTGCTCCTTGATGGTACCCAGCCTGGGCAGGTGAGATGTGCCAGGATGCTTGATGAACATGAGTGAGGGAGTGAATGATGAACAACTGAGAGGCAGATTCTAGGAATGTTGTTTATGCAGCTAAGCTAGTGGAATCATCGGGGCTACTGGTCAAGCTTTCCTCTGAAAGTGTTACTAGCACTGCATTAAAATTGGCTTAAAGAAAGCTTGGAAGGGCAAGTGAGAATAGAGATGTATGGATCTCCCTGAAGATGAGACACTCATTTCTGATAGGACTTCACAAAACCCCCTGGAAAAATCTTGTGGAGTTTTCTTGATCTGCTGTGATGGGCTATCTGCTGCTGCAGCTGAACAATTCTCCACGTGTTTGTCTTTAGGAAAAACACACCTGCTTTTGTTCAGAAAGGAAGGGGTATAAAGAAGGCACATAGGACTGCAGAAAGACCCAAAATTGTGTTTCCCTCGTTCATAAAGGTTTCTCTCAGTGGCAAAAGCTGCTCTCGCTGCTGCAGGCAGTTCCAACAGAAATGGACCTTCCTCTGCCTCCGCTCAGGCCACTGCATCCCAAACCTGGCTGCTGACAACCGAGGGGACAACTCTGCTGCCACAGAGTCAAGCAGCCCCCAGGGAGAGGGCCGAGATGATGTAAACCCATGAGGTCTGAGCTTTATCAGGGTATCGTCCTTGCTGACCGCAGCTGGCCTGTGAGTCATCGTCCATCACTGGCTGCGTCCACAGGCTGAGGGGGGAAGACCCCTTGCTGCCGGTGCAGTTGGTCACTTTCACTGAGTGCTGCTTCCTGGGGAAGGAAGCCCCCCACTTTCTGGAGGGAGCCCTCCCGACTCAAGGTGAGGCACCTGGGTCTGGTCTTTCTGGGGTCCAGTTAAGGCTATGGACACAGCACCGTAGCTCTTAGGGCCTCCACGGCGTGGGCCTGGCCCCCACCAGCCCCTCCAGCAGAGTCTCCTGTGTATGTGTGCTAAGTCGCTTCAGTCTTGTCTGACTCTTTGCGACCCTATGGACTGTAGCCCACCAGGCTCCTCTGTCCATGGGATTCTCCAGGCAAGAATAGTGGAGTGGGTTGCCATGCAGGCAGGTTCTTTACCACCGAGTCACCTGGGAAGCCCAGGATCTCCTGAGGTCCCTTTGAATGCCACACCAGTGGAGTCAGTGCTGACCACAGCGGGAGGCCCTTGTCATCACAGCCAAGGGTTCAGTGACCAGTCAGTACACAGGCTATGTCCAAAGTCCCCAAGAAGCTTTCCAGCTCGAGGCCTGTCCTCACCCCGGGACACCCTCCCAGCCCACAGACTGCCCCGAGAAGCAGCATTCACAGCAAACAGGTGAAAAGTTTTCTCTGCAGGGAGCCCTGCTGGGCTCACACATTCAAGCCCCAGGCTGATCCAGCCTGAATTGCTGAGGGCCTAGAGGGAGAGAGCAAATTAGCCAAGATGGCAGTGGTCAGGCTCTCTTACCCCACGTTTTGTAAATAGTGATGTAACAGCTGAGATCATTCACAGCGCTACGCACGCGCATGGTGGTGTGGCCCCATATAAGCGCCATCTGCGACGCCCTAGCAGGAGAGATGAGCCTAGTGCTGTGTTAGCCATTAGAGAGTAAAGCGCGTCCGAGTTACAGCTGCATCTGCTGTGCCAGCCAGGAGAGCATCAACACGTCTGCAAGTTCCCGAGGCCCCTCGCGTTTTCTCCCAGCTTCCCCACCTGTGCCTTCTCTACCCTGGGTTCAGCCAAGTGTGAACAGAGACAGGACCCGCCGGTGCCCCCGTGAGCTCAAAGGGATACAGAACTGGTCTACCTCACCGAGAGTTCTCCCAGTTCTGGGACGCTGAGGAACCATGTGGATTCCATGAGATTAGCTTCTCTCTGATGTTACAACCAAGAAAAATGACTATATATATATATATATATTACTGTAGCCCACCAGGCTCCTCTGTCCATGGGATTCTCCAGGCAAGAATAGTGGAGTGGGTTGCCATGCAGGCAGGTTCTTTACCACCGAGTCACCTGGGAAGCCCAGGATCTCCTGAGGTCCCTTTGAATGCCACACCAGTGGAGTCAGTGCTGACCACAGCGGGAGGCCCTTGTCATCACAGCCAAGGGTTCAGTGACCAGTCAGTACACAGGCTATGTCCAAAGTCCCCAAGAAGCTTTCCAGCTCGAGGCCTGTCCTCACCCCGGGACACCCTCCCAGCCCACAGACTGCCCCGAGAAGCAGCATTCACAGCAAACAGGTGAAAAGTTTTCTCTGCAGGGAGCCCTGCTGGGCTCACACATTCAAGCCCCAGGCTGATCCAGCCTGAATTGCTGAGGGCCTAGAGGGAGAGAGCAAATTAGCCAAGATGGCAGTGGTCAGGCTCTCTTACCCCACGTTTTGTAAATAGTGATGTAACAGCTGAGATCATTCACAGCGCTACGCACGCGCATGGTGGTGTGGCCCCATATAAGCGCCATCTGCGACGCCCTAGCAGGAGAGATGAGCCTAGTGCTGTGTTAGCCATTAGAGAGTAAAGCGCGTCCGAGTTACAGCTGCATCTGCTGTGCCAGCCAGGAGAGCATCAACACGTCTGCAAGTTCCCGAGGCCCCTCGCGTTTTCTCCCAGCTTCCCCACCTGTGCCTTCTCTACCCTGGGTTCAGCCAAGTGTGAACAGAGACAGGACCCGCCGGTGCCCCCGTGAGCTCAAAGGGATACAGAACTGGTCTACCTCACCGAGAGTTCTCCCAGTTCTGGGACGCTGAGGAACCATGTGGATTCCATGAGATTAGCTTCTCTCTGATGTTACAACCAAGAAAAATGACTATATATATATATATATATATTTTTTTTTTTTACCACACCACACAGCTTGTGGGACCTAAGTTCCCCGACCAGGGATTGAACCTGTGCCCTTGGCAGTGAGAGCAGAATCCCAACCACTGGATGGCCCCAAAAGGACGTCCCCAAAAGATCATTTTTTAAATTAAACCTTTTATTTTGAGGCAATTGTAAGTTCCCCTGTGGCTGTAAGAAAGAACAGAGGACTGCCATGTAACATTTACCCAGATCCCTCTAACGTGGTAACACCTTACAGAAATCTGTCCCGAATCACCACCCAGCTGTCGACCTGTTGACCAACACAGTCCAGACAAGCAGCATTCCACCCCCATGAGGAGCCTTCTGCTGCCCTTTCATAGCCTCACCCTCTTTCCTTCCACCTCGCCCCACCCCTTGACAACCCGTAGTCCGTTTTCCATCTCTATAATTGCATCATGAGTGTTCTATAAATGAAGTCACACAGTACGTGGTCTTTGGGAGTTGACTTAGTTAACTCGGCATCACTCCCTGCAGGTTGATCCAGGTGCTTGTATGCAACAGGAATTTCTTCCTTTTTAAGAGATTTCTGGGTATTTTCTTTTGTCTGTGCTGGCCTTCGTTGCTGCGTGTGACTTCCTCTAGTTGCAGGGAGTGGGGGCTCTTCTCCAGCTGCAGTCTGAGGGCTTCTCACTGCAGTGGCTTCTCTTGCGGAGGACGGGCTCTAGGACCCACGGGCCTCAGTAGCTGTGGCTCCCGCGCTCTAGAGCATCGGCTCAATAGCTGTGGTGCCCGGGCTTAGTTGCTCCACGGCATGTGGGATCTCATTAGACCAGGGATCGAACCCGTGTTTCCTGCATTAGCAGGCAGATTCTTTTTTTTTTTTAATTTATTTTTTTACACAAACTCCCAAACATGAACCTCCCTCCCACCTCCCACCCCACATCTTCCCTCCAGATCATCCCCATACACCAGCCCCAAGCATCCTGCATCCTGCATTGAACATAGACTGGCAATTCATTTCTTACATGATAGTATACATATTTCAATGCTATTCTCCCAAATCATCCCTCCCTCTCCCTCTCCCTCTCCTTCTCCCTCAGAGTCCATAAGTCCGCTCTACACATCTGTATCTCTTTTGCTGTCTTGCATACAGGGTCCTCATTACCATCTTTCTAAATTCCATATATATGTGTTAGTATACTGTATTGGTGTTTTTCTTTCTGGCTTACTTCACTCTGTATAATTGGTTCCAGTTTCATCCATCTTATTAGAACTGATTCAAATGTATTCTTTTTAATGGCTGAGTAATACTCCATTGTGTATATATACCACAGCTTTCTTATCCATTCATCCGCTGATGGACATCTAGGTTGTTTCCATGTCCTGGCTATTATAAACAGTGCTGCAATGAACATTGGGGTACATGTGTCTCTTTCTATTCTGGTTTCCTCGGTGTGTATGCCCAGCAGTGGGATTGCTGGGTCATAAGGCAGTTCTATTTGCAATTTCTTAAGGAATCTCCACACTGTTCTCCATAGTGGCTGTACTAGTTTGCATTCCCACCAACAGTGTAAAAGGGTTCCCTTTTCTCCACACCCTCTCCAGCATTTATTGCTTGCAGACTTTTGGATCGCAGCCATTCTGACTGGTGTGAAGTGGTATCTCATTGTGGTCTTGATTTGCATTTCTCTGATAATGAGTGACGTTGAGCATCTTTTCATGTGTTTGTTAGCCATCCGTATGTCTTCTTTGGAGAAATGTCTATTTAGTTCTTTGGCCCATTTTTTGATTGGGTCGTTTATTTTTCTGGAATTGAGCTGTATAAGTTGCTTGTATATTTTTGAGATTAGTTGTTTGTCAGTTGCTTCATTTGCTATTATTTTCTCCCATTCAGAGGGTTGTCTTTTCACCTTGCTTATAGTTTCCTTTGTTGTGCAGAAGCTTTTAATTTTAATTAGATCCCATTTGTTTATATTTGCTTTTATTTCCAGTATTCTGGGAGGCGGATCATTGAGGATCCTGCTGTGATTTATGTCGGAGAGTGTTTTGCCTATGTTCTCCTCTAGGAGTTTTATAGTTTCTGGTCTTACATTTAGATCTTTAATCCATTTTGAGTTTATTTTTGTGTGTGGTGTTAGAAAGTGATCTAGTTTCATTCTTTTACAAGTGGTTGACCAGTTTTCCCAGCACCACTTGTTAAAGAGATTGTCTTTACTCCATTGTATATTCTTGCCTCCTTTGTCAAAGATAAGGTGTCCATATGTGTGTGGATTTATCTCTGGGCTTTCTATTTTGTTCCATTGATCTATATTTCTGTCTTTGTGCCAGTACCACACTGTCTTGATGACTGTGGCTTTGTAGTAGAGCCTGAAGTCAGGTAAGTTGATTCCTCCAGTTCCATTCTTCTTTCTCAAAATTGCTTTGGCTATTCGAGGTTTTTTGTATTTCCATACAAATCTTGAAATTATTTGTTCTAGTTCTGTGAAAAATACCGCTGGTAGCTTGATAGGGATTGCATTGAATCTGTAGATTGCTTTGGGTAATATATTCATTTTCACTATATTGATTCTTCCAATCCATGAACATGGTATATTTCTCCATCTATTAGTGTCCTCTTTGATTTCTTTCATCAGTGTTTTATAGTTTTCTATATATAAGTCTTTAGTTTCTTTAGGTAGATATATTCCTAAGTATTTTATTCTTTTCGTTGCAATGGTGAATGGAATTGTTTCCTTAACTTCGTTTTCTACTTTCTCATTATTAGTGTATAGGAATGCAAGGGATTTCTGTGTGTTGATTTTATATCCTGCAACTTTACTATATTCATTGATTAGCTCTAGTAATTTTCTGGTGGAGTCTTTAGGGTTTTCTATGTAGAGGATCATGTCATCTGCAAACAGTGAGAGTTTTACTTCTTCTTTTCCAATTTGGATTCCTTTTATTTCTTTTTCTGTTCTGATAGCAGGCAGATTCTTTACCGCTAAGCCACCAGGGAAGCCCAGGAATTTGTTCCTTTTGTCGTGCTCCACAAACTGAGTACATCACAGTTTAACTTTTCGCCTATTGCAGGGCATCTGGGCTGATTCCAGTTTTGGGCTGTTATGAATAAAGCTGCCTCAGACATTCACCAACATACTGTGCGTGAATATGATATTTCGTCTCTCTAAGATGAATGACCAGGAGTGTATTTATTAGATCATGCGCCGAGTGTATGTTTGCTTTTATAAGAAGTGGTCAAATCATTTTCCAGAACGGTTGTACCTACACCTTTCCACTAGCAAGGGCCAAGTGGCCCACTTCCTCCACACTTTCTTTAGTATCTGGTGTCGTCACTGTTAAGTTTTGCTTTGGTGAGAGGCCGCTGTGGCTCTAGTCTGCACGCCCATGATGGCTAAGCACATCTGAAAAGATGCGCTCTGTGCACGCTCATTGGTAAAATGTGTTATGTCTTTGGCTCTCTTTCAAAGCTGTTTGGGTATTTTTCTAGCTTTACTGTTTTTATTGTTGAGTTTGGGAGTTCTCTGTATATTCTAGATTCTGTCAGATATGCAGTTTACAAATATCCTCACCCATCTGAAGCCAATCTTTTCATCCTCTTGACAGCATCTTTCACAGAGCAAATATTTTTAATTTTTTAATAATTTTTTTAAATCTATTTGGCTGTACAGGTCTTAGTTGCAGCATGCGGGATCTCTCATTCCAGCATGCAAACTCTTAGTTGCGGCATATGGGATCTAGCTCCCCAACCAGTGATTGAACCCGGGCCCTGCATCGGGAGTGTAGTCTTAGCCAGTGGGCCAAGGGAAGTCCCCAAATATTTTTAATTTTGATTAAGTCCAAATTATCCATGTTTCCTGTCACCAGTCTTGCTTTTGACATAAGGTCTAGGAACTCTCTGCCTATCCCCAGATGCTGAAAGTTTTCTTTGGTTATTTTTTTCCTGAAAATCATATGGCTTTACATTTTAATCTGGTCCATTTGGGGTTCCCTTTCCCAGGAAGTGTGAGGCTTACTCTGAGGCTTGCTTCTCTCCCCCACGGATGTCCAATTGCTCTAGCACCATTTGTTGACCAGGTTATCATTCCTCCAAGGAATTGCTTTTACTCTTTGTCATAAGTCAGTTGGGCATATTCGTGTGGATGGATCTATCTCTGGGTTTTCTGTTCCATTCCATTGATCTCTGCATCTATGCCTTCCCCCAAATCACAATCTCAATTACTGTAACTAACTAAAAGTCTTAAAATCAGATGGACTGATTCCTCTCATCTTACATTCTTTTCAAAAATATTCAGCTATTTAGCTTTTTGAGGTACTTCCCAGATGGGGCAGTGGTAAAGAATCTGCCTGCCAACGCAGGAGATGCAAGAGATGCAGGTTCAATCCCTGGGTTGGGAATATCCCCTGAAAGAGTAAATGGCAACCCACTCCAGTATTTTTGCCTGGGAAATTCCAAGGACAGCGGAGCTTGCTGGGCTACAGGCCACAGGGTCACTCGGACACAATGAGTGAGTGAGCATGCACACATTCATATTCCAGTTTTTTTGCTGTTGCTCGGTGGCTAAGTCATGGCCAACTCTTTGCGACCCCATGGGCTGCAGCACGCCAGGCTCCTCTGTCCTCCATGATCTGGAGTTTGCTCAAACCCATGTCCATTGAGTCGGTGACACCATCCAACCAACTCATCCTCCGTTGCCCCCTTTTCCTCCTGCCCTCAATCTTTTCCAGCATCAAGGTCTTTTCCAGTGAGTTGGGTCTTCTAGTTTTTTTTACCTTTCTATATAAATTTTAGAATCATATTTTCTGTATCTATAAAATACTGTCTGTATTTTGATAAGAATTGTATTAAACATATACTTCAACTTGGGGAAACCTGACATCCTTACCGTACCACCTCCTGTGGAACTTGGTGTGGGGCATGGGCCATCTGGCCAGGAGCCTGGCTGGTTGGGGGTGTGTTGTTGCCATGGTTACCTCAGAGCCTCATAATTTCCAGGCCTAGGAAGTTCTGCCTACTTATTCTATGGGTTACTCAGCAAGAGGCACAGAAATCTCCAGCTGTAATTGTGGCTTATTTCAAGGTTCACTTCTTTCAGGCTTTTCTTCATGTGTTTTGAAGCTCTGATGTTAGGACTGACACATTTAGGAATGTGATATCTTCTTGATAGCTTGACCCCTTCATATTTGTGTAATGTTTGTCTTTATCTCTAGTAATAGTCCTTGCACTGAAATCGACACTGTCTGATATTAACACTCCAGGCCACGCTTGACCTCTGCAACAGTCCATACTCTGTCTGTGGAGTGTTTTTCTCTCTAAATAAATCCACTTCTTACCTATCACTTTGTCTCTGAATTCTTTCTGCAATGAGACATCAAGAACCTGAGTTTCATTAGGTCCTGAAATCAGCTACGCTAACTCCTGCTCATCATCACCACCACTGGGGACGTCTTCTGTGCCATTTCTTCGCGACAGTTTTTTTTTTTTTTTTTTTTACTAACAGGAGAAATCGATGGCACCACACTCCAGTACTCTTGCCTGGAAAATCCAATGGATGGAGGAGCCTGGTGGGCTGCAGTCCATGGGATTGCGAAGAGTCGGACACGACTGAGCGACTTCACTTTCACGTTTCACTTTCATGCACTGGAGAAGGAAATGGCAACCCACTCCAGTGCTCTTGCCTGGAGAATCCCAGGGATCGGGGAGCCTGGTGGGCTGCCGTCTATGGGGTCACACAGAATCGGACATGACTGAAGTGACTTAGCAGCAGCAGCAGCTACACTTAGTTGGGAGACAACCTTGGAAGTGATAGCATCTAAAATTGAACTAAGGCCTCCACCCAGGTGGAGGATGGTGACTGCAGGTTGAGCACAAGTATGTGAATAACATGGTTGGATGGCATCACCAACTCAATGGACATGAGTCTGAGCAAACTCCAGGAGATGGTGAAGGATGGGGAAGCTTGTCATGCTGCAGTCCATGGGGTCACAAAGAGCTGGGCACAACCAAGTGACTCAACAAGTGTGTAGACACCAGAGTGGTTGGAACCAGAAGCCTGATGATTGAGGTGCATGGAACACCACCCTGTTCCCTCCCCACCAGCCAGGCAGAGGACGGTCACACACACTGCAGCCCTTCCTCCAGCTGTTCATAAAAACTCTTCCCTGAAACGCGTCATGGAGTCTGGGCTTCCTGAGCACAAGCTACCTGTTCTCCTTGGTTGGTCCTACAATAAACCTTTCTCAGGGTCAAAGGACAAACAAAAAGCGCTCCAGCTTTCCTTTAAATCTGCACAGTATGTCTTTCCCTGTGCTTAGGGCTTTCCTGGTGGCTCGGACGGTGAAATCTGCCTGCAATGCAGGAGGCCCAGGTTCCATCCCTAGGTTGGGACGGTCCCTTGGAGAAGGGAATGGCAACCCACTCCAGTATTCCTGCCTGGAGAATCCCATGGACAGAGGAGCCTGGTGGGCAACAGTCCATGGGGTTGCAAAGAGTCAGACATAACTGAGCAACTAGCACTTTCTTATTTCAATCTGTCCTTATACTTAAAATGACTTCTTCTAGATAGCGTATAGAGAATAGCGCTCATAACACATGAAACCGAACATTTTTTAAAGAAGCAGAATTTTTTAAAAGCTAACAAAAATGTTAGATCTATTTGTTATGATTCATTGAAATAAAAAATCAACACAATGATTATACAACAAACCAGACACAGCTGAAGAGAGAATTAATGAACTGGAGGCTAGATCTATAACACAGGCAGATAACAGTTGAGAACTATTAAAGAAAACTTTAAGCAAGAAAGATACAATGAGAAGCTCTAACACATTTTCTGAGAGGGTATGGAAGAGGCAATATTCAAGATAAGAGAACTTTTTAGACTTGGAAAAATTGTACAAAACTGTGCTTTTGTTGGATATTGCATTACAAACTGGTTATAGGAATGGTTTAAAGGTAATAATAGAGGCTTATTTGCTGTCATGTGAAGAAGTCTGGGGACTTCCCTGGTGGTCCAATGGCTAAGACTCTACACTTCCAATGCAGGGGACCCAGGTTCAATCCCTGATCAGGGAACTAAAACCCCACATGCCTCACTGAATCTTGCATGCCGCAACTAAGATGCTGCTGCTGCTAAGTCACTTCAGTCGTGTCCGACTCTGTGTGACCCCATAGACGGCAGCCCACCAGGCTCCCCCATCCCTGGGATTCTCCAGGCAAGAGTACTGGAGTGGGTTGCCATTTCCTTCTCCAGTGCATGAAAGAGAAAAGTGAAAGTGAAGTCGCTCAGTCTGTCTGACTGTTAGCGACCCCATGGACTGCAGCCCACTAGGCTACTCCATCCATTGGATTTTCCAGGCAAGAGTACTGGGGTGGGGTGCCATTGCCTTCCCCGGACTAAGACCCAGTACAGGCAAATACAAACATTTCTCTTAGAAGAAGAGGTCTGGAGACTGGCAGTTGTGGGTCAAACATGAAATAAGCCTCTTGCCAGTCTCACAGCTCCTCAAGGCCCCAAGGGTGTCTCTTTGAAATGCAGTCATCATCAAGGAGGAGAATACACCATTTTACAGTTTCCTAGGAGGAGAGACACCCAAGCCTCAGTTGGCACCCAGCTCCACATCACAAATCCTACCTCCAGTCACAAAGGTAGAAGCAACTGAGCAGCCTCATTCTAGAAACATGACTATAGTGGGTTACTAGAGATAGCAGTCTGAGTTACTACCTGTCTGACTTACAGCAGGCTGGTTGTAAGATAAAAGGATTGGTTCCTATAGTTTGTGGGTCAGAGTTCTTTTCTATATATGGTCTGGCCATTGTCCATCTATATATTCAGTCTCTCAGCATTCATCATCAAGGTCATCTCATGGTCCCGGTATGGAGACAGTAGATCCAGCCAGTGTGACCACATTCTAGGCAGAAAGAAAATAAGCTGAAGGTCAAAGAGCATGTCTCCTGGGTGAGTCTCTTTGCAGGACTTTTCCTCATGAGGTTCCTCCCAAATACATTTGCTTAGATTTTTCCAGTACTCCCCACCATCAGGGAGGCAGGGAAATGGGGTTGTTTACTTGGCCCAAGAGTGCTCCCCCAAAATGAGACCTTCTGCTGAAGGAAATAAAATGAGAATGGATACAGGACAGGCAAATGGCAAGCTCTTTTATACCATCAGATTGAAAAAAATGGAAGAATAAATCTGTCTTTAAAAGTGTATTTATGAAAAATGCGTCACTGAACAGTCTTGCATGTATTCTTCAGTATAAACTGTTTTACAACAATTATGTTAATAAAGAGCTGGTTGATCATAACTCTTCCTAGTCAAGGTCACAGACTATAAACACTCCCCAGGGTCTCCTCCAAAGCCCTCCATCTCTTACATCCTTCTATCCCCAGGGCACTGAGGCAAAGATAGAAGAACAGTCTGAGTATACTGATATGAACACAAATTGAAAACTGCTCAGCCAAAACGGAATAGTTCAAAGAAACCATAAATTCAGGGATTTGGTCATTTGGCAAATTGACTCTTCAGAGAACTGGCTTTTAGCAGTTGCCCAAGAGCAAGAAGTGAGTTCAAGCAGAAGAGTACATCACGGTGGTTGGAGGGGCAGAGGAGGGGGCGGGGTCTGTCCGAGACTTCCAGGGGCTTTCCAGAAGGAAATGGCAACCCACTTCAGTATCCTTGCCTGGAAAATCCCATGGACGGAGGAGATTGGTAGACTACAGTCTCAGTCTGTGGGGTCGCAAAGGGGTGGACACGACTGAGAGACTTCCTGCAGCTCAGAGGGTCCTGCCCACACTCAGGGGGAGTCCCAGGGCTGGAAGGTTGACTCCACTGAACAGCGATCGCTCTCTTTGAAGTGGGCAATTTACATCCTTCTGAAAACAAGGAAATGAAATTCAAGCTGAAAAACCTGAGTTCAGGAGAGACAGCAAATTCTGAAGAAATGCAAGAAAATGTGTCCTTTGCACTTTTGAGACCGAGTGTGCTTTTAAGTGGGGCCCCTCGGCACCCAGGAAAGCAGGATGAGCCTCACTGGGAAAAACACTTATGGGAGGAAGAGGCCGGGAAAGGGCGCCACAGCCTTCTCGGCAGCCCCTCTACCCGGCCCCTGGGGCAGGCAGCTTTCTGTCCATGGCAACCAACGTCTTAGGAAGTAAGAGGGACCACTGCATGCACTTCCCTCCCCTGCGGGGGGCCAGAAGCTACATGCACTTGTGCCCCCACCCAGTCGCACGTGTGCCCCACGTGCGTACACACACACACACACACACACACACACACATGTGCGCACCACTCACCGGTCCTTCCCTGGGATTTCCATTTTTTCGCCTGCTGGGACCGGATTAGGAGATGCTCTCTGGTTCTGCTTGGGGAGATTTGTTCTGCACGTTCCTCAATGCAGCCCCATCTGCAGAGCCCGCTCCTTCCATGTGAGATGTGGGTTCCCACCCGACTCGGGGAATACTTGGGGCCCTCCTGCCACCAAGTCTCATCACATTCCTCCATCAGAAACATTTTTCCCATTAAGGAAGCATCCATCATTAAAATGCAAAATGGAAAGGAGGAGGGTGCAAGCAGTAACTTCCAATCAAGAAAAAAATCAAAAGTGCCTCTGATCCTGGGAGAAGGGAAAATGGAAAAACGTCAGGGCAGAAAGGAAGTCTTGCCTGGTCCTGATCTGATGGAAGAGTTGGAGGCAAGAATATTAAGAAGGCAGAATAGGAGAGTATTGGATTGGAAGCTTTTTAACAAAAAAAAAAAAGTTGGTGAGTTGATGATCATTGACAATTCCCTGGGAATCAGTCTTCTAATCACACCAGACCTGGGTTTAATCCCTGGGTTGGGAAGATTACCTGGAGAAGGGCAGGGCAACCCCCTCCAATGTTCTTGCCTGGAGAATCCCATGGATAGAGGAGCCTGGTGGGCTACAGTCTCTGAGGTCACGAAGAGTCGGACATGACTAGCCACACAGCACAGAACCTGACGAGAGAGCTTTGGGAAGAAGAGATCCAGTCCCAGTGCAGGCTGGAGAGAGCCACAAAACACATCTCTTTTGCATGACCTTGTGGTGATGTCCTTGGGAAACCGCTGACTTGGAGAAAAAGAGGCCTCAAGGGGGTGGTAGGAAGGCGCTGGGGAGGGAGGCAGTGAAGATGGGCTCCCAGGGCACTGGCCACAGGGCAGTGGTTTCTGCTGGGATTATGGGTTTTGCCTGGGAAGCGAAATAGTAGTTTGCTCCTCAGTCGTGTCCAACTCTTTGCGACCCCATGGACTGTAGCCTACCAGGCTCCTCCCTCCATGGGATTCTCTAGGCAAGAATACTGGAGTGGGTTGCCATTTCCAGCCAGGTCCAAACTCAGGATCAGCTATTGCCTCCCAGGTGGCGCTAGTGGTAAAGAACCTGCCTGCCGATGCTGGAGACATAAGAGATACAGGTTCGATCCCTGGGTGGGGAAGATCCCCTGGAAGAGGGCGTGGCGACCCACTCCAGTATTCTTGCCTAGAGAATCCATGGACAGAGGACTATAGTTCATAGTGTCGCACAGAGTCAGATGTGACTGAAGCAATTTAGCCTGCATTTGCTAACCTCCAGGGCCTCAGGTCCCCTGCTTTAAAGGAGGGAACAGAATTGCATCCATCTGGTCATCGGAATTGAGCAAGTGAATCTCCAATGGCCAATGATTTAGCCAATCATGCTTCAGTGACAAAGCCAGACTAAAAAAACCCACAGAAGGAGTTGGAGAGCTTCCAGGTCAAACCTGACCAAACAGTGGGAAGGTGACGTAACTCACCTCCACAGGGGAAGAGACTCCTGCGCTCAGGACCCCTCTGGACCTCACCCTGGGGACCTCCTCCCCTGGCAGTTCATCCGTAGCCCTTATGAAAAACTGGCAGATGTTAAGGAAAGTGCTTCCCTGAGTTCTGTGAGCTGTTCTAGGAAATGATCAAACCCAAGGAGGGGGTTGTAGGAACCCCTGATTTATAGCCAGGTCAGACAAAGTGTGGGCACCTGGGGACCCACTCCTTGGGGTTGGCATCCACAGTGGGGCTCGTCTCTTGAGGCTGAGCCATTAATCTGTGGGGTCTCAGCTAACGCTGTGTGCTGTCGGACCTGAGTTGAACTGTGGGACAGCTGGTGTCAGAGTTGGAGAATTGGTTGAAATGGGGAAAAACCCACATGTTCGGCATCAGAGTGAAGAGTAGGGAGTCAAAAACGGAAGTTTCTCTTCATGTAGAGACTGGAAGCAGCCTGGTGGCGGGCTGGGGCAACTCTTAGTGGGTGCGGGGATCCCTTCTGGGCAGTGAGATGTTTGCAACTAGAGGAGGTGGTATTTGCTCAACACTGAATGGACTAAATGTGACTGTACTCGTTCCAGTGGTTAATTGCTATGTATATTTTCAGTGAGTCGTGGTCTCTGCTCTCAAGACTCAATCTAGTTGAGAAGAAAAAGCATTGACTCAGCACACAGTCTGTTCCTGCAGGAAGCAATGAAGAGAAACACAAACCCTAGCCCATCCTCAGCTGCCACCTCGGTCCCTCCGTTTGGCCCGACCTCTCCAGTCACTTTGGTTCTAAGATTGGCTAAGGACAGCCCACCGAGGTGCCCACCCTGACCCAGCTCTTTCCCAGGGCCTGCTTGCAGGTATGTGCTTTTCCTTATTCTCTGGGTTTAGATTTTTTGCTCCATTTCTTTTTCCTCTACTCTTTGAGAGGTACATACTTAACCCTGCTCGAGTTTTTCAGTGGTGCCATTGTGTTTTTAACTGTACACTCAGATTAACAAAATCTCAAATTACTAACTCTGCCCTCCTGCAAAATGTGAACACCTCAGGATCTTTCACTCCAGTTGCTGCCTTTCATTTGTGTGTTATTTTTGCCCAGTGTCTTGGAATCTACTCTGGCGTTTTAACAGCCCAAAGTCAACTGTGACCATTGTCACTTTTCACAGTCATTACTGTGTACGACACCTCTCCTCTCGTCTCCCTTTCTGCATCTGAGCATTCTTCCTCTGGCTGTCTAGCTCCTTCGATGGTTAACTCCCTTTGTTTTCATTTGAAAATGTCCTTTTTTCCCTGCAAACTTGGGAAATAATTTGGGCTTCCCTGGTGGCTCTGATGGTAAAGAGTCTGCCTGCAATGTAGGAGACGGAGGTTCCATCCCTGGGTTAGGAAGATCCCCTGCAGAAGGGAATGGCCACCCACTTCAGTATTCTTGCCTGGAGAATTCTGTGAACAGAGGAGCCTGGCGGGCTATTGTCCATGGGGTTGCAAAGAGTCGGACTCGACCGAGTGACACAGAAACCTTTGCTGTTGAGATGTCAACTGTTAGTCCATCATTACCATTGGGGCCATTTAGCTTTTCTCTCCGTGGGCTTTAAAATGAGGACCTGAGCGTGGTGGGAAAGCCACAGAGAGGAATGAGGCAGAGATCAGGGAAGAGGAGTTTTAAATGAACCCAAGTATAAAATAAGCTTGATTTTCACATCTGAAGATGGGCTGGAGCAAGAAAAAAAAAAAAAAAGGTGGTGTGGGAGGAGTGGGATGAATGGAAAGCCCGTGGGGAATGAATTGTCCATTGGTTTTTCTTGCCCTGCTCCTCTTATCTGTGGCTTGCTGAGTTACTCTGGGTCTGGGGCAAGCAGACCTAGGAACAGCAGACCTTGTGTGGTTGCTAGGAGGATAAAATGAGTGAATAGTTGTAAAAATTTAGAGCAAGGTTTGACATATAATTTTTTTACATGTTTATTAAATAAGCATCTTCCTGCTCTGTCATCCTTGGTGCAGTGCCTCATGGGCCAAAATGGCTGCCAGAGCACCAGCCATCATGACTGCATGCCAGAAAGGAGGATAGGACACAACATTTCCTCTCACTTTTGGGAAATGCAGTCCTCTGGCTAGGCAGCCACATGAGGAGAATTTCATCACTGAGGAGAAACATTGCAAAGAGTCGGACTCGACCGAGTGACACAGAAACCTTTGCTGTTGAGATGTCAACTGTTAGTCCATCATTACCATTGGGGCCATTTAGCTGCTGAGCATTCATCTCACTAAATAATGTCATTTTTCTTTAATGACAAGTCCCCATCTTCATTTTAATAGGATCTTTCTACCTGAGTCATTTGTTCCTTCTCCCCTTAGGAGATTATGCCAGAGAAACAATCAAGTGTGTTCATCCACATCCCACACACTACCTCAGGCTCCCTGGAAAAACCCACCCCACCCGCTGTAGCTCAGTTTCCATGAATGACTTTTGGGGAAGCAGAAGAAACACACCGCCAGCCCCCAGCCCACTCGGAAGGGGCACACCTGGCGGGAGAGGCTGGACCGATGCTGAGCCTGACCACTCCTGTCCTTCCCATCTTCATAACTGAGTGACTCATTGCGAGGAAGGGGTAGTTATTCCACCATGGTTTTCCTTCTGTAACAAATATCCTGTGTTTTATCAAACTGTGGTGCTAAAAGAAGAGAAATAGAATATTGGAAATTGTGTGCCTGTATGGGAGAGGAGAGATGAGTAAAAAGCCAATCAATCTAAAGGAAAGGGGCGGGAGGTGGGGGGGTGGAGGGGCTAAAGGAGACACCAGTGAAAATGGATGCAGTACATAGAAAACAGCAAACAAGACAGACAGCCTTAGTGCTAAGGTTCCAGTAATTACATTTCTTATCAATATAGTGGGCTTGTCAGCTATAAGACAGGTCTCTTAGAGTAGAAAAAATACCACCATCTGCTGTTTACAAGAGACTTACCTAAAATATAATGAAGAAAAGGATTAAGGGGAGAGTTGGAAATAGACCAAGAAAGAAAGAAAGCTGATACCGCAGTGTTGACACCAAGTGGCTTTGCAGCAAAGACACTTACTAACTAGAGATAACAAAGGTCCTTGTTTGGTAGTAAAAGGAACAACTCCTTAGGGAAGACAAACTTTGTGAGCTGCTGGGTAAATGTTTTCAAAGTATAAAAAGCCCAAATACATGGGTGAAATTAATAGATCCTCAGCTACTTCCCCTCCCTCACTTAATAATTAAGTCTGAAAGCCAGACTGGGCAAGGCAGTGGTGGAGCCCAGAGTGTGGGTCGGGGGCTGCGTGAAGGGCAACACTGAGGGGTACAGGAGGGCACCTGGGGACCAGCCGGGGAGAGGAGGGGTCTGTGCTGGTGAGCCCATGGTGTCAGCAACCTGGCACAGGATTTTGGAGTCCAATAAAATGAGGCTGCAGCCATGAGGTGTGGTCCCTGTAGGGCCCTGATGCAGAGTTCCAACATGCAACATGTACTCATATAGAAATACACCCATGTAGAATGGTGTCTACTCAGGCACCTATTTCCTTGCTCTGTCCCGAGAGGCCTCTATAGCAATGAGCACACCCAGCGCCCAGATCTTGGTTTCCAAATACCACTCTCCAGTATGTGGAACCAGCACCTCTTGGAGAAATAGCTGATGCTAGGACTTAGGAGAAAGGAGCAAGAGGAGCCTGAATCCTTTTTGCGTCGGAAAGAGAGAGCACAAAGAATGATGGGACATGGCCAAAGAGATACAGGAGGTGGGCCGAAGCCACTCCCACTGGCCACTTCAGGCACGGTTTCAGCTTCTCCACATCTCACCAACACTTCTCTTGTTTGCTCATTTCGGTTTTAACGACCCTCCTAAGGGACGTGAGGTGGTATCTTACTGCAGTTTTGATGTGCATTTCCTTAACGATCAGGGATGCTGAGCATCTTTTCATGTACTTATTAGCCATTACATATCCTTAGAGAAATGTCTGCTCGAGTCCTTCATCTATTTATGAGTCACGTTGTTTTATATTAATCCCTTACCAGATATGATTCGCAAATATCCTCTTCCATTCTGTAATTGCCTTTTTACTCTGAGAGTGTCATTTGCACAGTTTTTTTTCAGGTTTTTATTTAAAACTTATTGTAATGGGGTCCATGCAAAAGGAGAGGGTGAAGGGCGGGGAACTTGCAGGGGACACAGGAATACAATGCCATGGCTAGTGCCACAGCTTCTGTTGGGAGGAGAGGGATGAGAAGAAAAGGCCAGGGTTGGAGGGCAGGGCTGGGAGAGAGAAGAGGGAAACACTGTGCCACAGCTTCTGTTGGGAGGAGAGGGATGAGAAGAAAAGGCCAGGGTTGGGGGCAGGGCTGGGAGAGAGAAGAGGGAGACACTGTGGCTGCATTCCCCCCTCCACAGGAAGTCCCTCTAGTCCCCAGATCCGCCCCTCACCTACCCTGACCCTCTAAGTCCACCTCCTGGCCTGCCTCTGGCCCTAGTGGCTTCTTTTGCTCCCTTTGACTTGTTTTCCCTGACAGATGCTCAAGCAGGATGATGTTCGGGGCCTGACCCCAAACAACCCCACCTGATGCCGGCACAACCCTGGCCTTCCCTGCTTCTGCCCTGTCTCAGATCTCACCTTTCCCCTCTGTGGGACAATCTCTGATTTCCCTCCTTCCTCACCCCTTTCCCTGGGGTGGGGGGCAGGAAAAAAGCACTGCCTCTCCAGGGAGGGGCAGCAGATAGCAGCGGGGGTGCTGGAAGGAGGTAAGCAAAAAGGACCATCAAGGGAGAAGTCTCTCCAACTCCTGGAAGGACAGGGCAGGGGTGACAGGGAGGAGAGGGGTGAAGGCAGTGGCCACTGCTGTCCTCTGATGCCCCTGCCCACTGTCCAGGGGGCAGGGATGGGGACAGGTATGTTGGGGGTCAGGTCTAATAGGGAGGAGAGAGGAGCAGGAAAAACGCATTGTTAAAACCTAGCAAATTCCACTAAGAAAACGTTTCTTCCTCCTTTCCCTTCTGGAGGCTGCTTGCTTGGTGGGGGAAGTAGTGAGGAGCTGCTGTGAAGAGGAGATGGTACCCAGAGACCATTCTCCCCTCTCCCCCACCCCACCCTCCCCAACCTGGAGCTTACCAGGGCTGGGAGGGAAGTGGCCAAGAGCTCACAGGCACCCCGAGAGGGAGCCCACAGCCGTGGGCAGGGGGCTGCTGCTGCCACTGGACAGACCTCACCCGTACCTCTGGTGCAGAGCTCTCAGACATGGCGAGGGCCCTGGCTGTGCACCCGCTGCTGCTGCTGCTAAGTCACTTCAGTCGTGTCCGACTGTGTGACCCCATAGATGGCAGCCCACCAGGCTCCCCCATCCCCGGGATTCTCCAGGCAAGAATACTGGAGTGGGTTGCCATTTCCTTCTCCAATGCATGAAAGAGAAAAGTGAAAGTGAAGTCACTCAGTCAGTCCGACTGTTAGCGACCCCATGGACTGCAGCCCACCAGGCTACTCCGTCCATTGGATTTTCCAGGCAAGAGTACTGGGGTGGGGTGCCATTGCCTTCCCCGGTGCACCCGCATGTAGCCAGAAATAGAAGCTGAGCTTGCATCTCGCCACACACACGACACGGCACCATCTCCACACATTGTCCCGTGTGTGCCCGTAGTCCTTCCTTCATAGCAAAGCCTGCTTCACATCTCTCTCATTTGAAGGGCTGTGTATGCACAAAATTTTCACAAAGTCAAATGTGTCTATTTTGTTGACCGTGTCTTTTCTCTTATTGCTGGTATCATATCCAAGAAATCATTGCCAAATCTAAAGTCATGAAATTTTAGCCCTGTGCTTCCTTCTGAGAGTTTTACTGTTTCAGGTCTTAATGTAGATCTTTGATTCATGGTGAGTTAGTTTTTGTATATGGTTTAGGCAAGGATCCAACTTAATTCTTTTGCATGTGGGTATCTAGTTTTTCCAAATCCATGTGTTAAAAAAAAAAACAAAAACACTGTCCTTCCCTCATTAAATGGTCTTGGCACCCTTATCAGAATCATTTGACCATATGTGCAAGTGTTTATTTCTGGGTTATTCTATTCCATTAATCTATATGTCTGTCATTATGCCTGTACCACAATATTTTGATTTCTGTAGCTTTGAAATAAAGGAGTGTGAGTCCTCTGGCTCTGTTCTTTGAGATTATTTCAGCTAATTGGGCTTCCCTGAGATTCCATGTGAATTTTATAATGAGTTTTTCTATTTCTGCAAGAAGCACAGATTTCTTGGAATTTTGATAGTTATTGCATTATCACTTTGGGTAATATTGACATGTTGGCAATAATGAACATTCCAATCCATGAATATGGACTGTGTTTCTATTTATTTATGTCTTCTTTAATTTCTTTCAGAAATGTTTTGTAGTTTTGACTGTATAATGTTCTCACCTTCTGGGTTAATTCCTGAGTATTTTATTCTTATGCTATTATGAATGGAATTGTTCTGTAATTTTCTTTTCAGATTGTTAATTGTTAGTGTATAGAAATGCAACAGATTTTTGTGAGCTGACTTTGTATCCTGCTACTTTGTTGAGTTCATTTATTAATTCCAACAGTTGTTTGGGGAGGTTGGGGTTTTTTGTGCAATCCTTAGAGATTTCAGCATATAACACCATACATCTGCAAATAGAGACAATTTTACTTCTTCCTTTCCACTTCCAATACCTTTTTCTTGCCTAATTGCTTTGTTTAGAACTTCGAATACTAGCTGAATAACAGTGGCAAAAGTACCCTTGCCTGTTTCTGATCTTAGAGGAAAAGATTTTATTCTCTCACCGTTGAATGCGGTTTTCACCATAGGTTTTTCATACATGGCTTTTATTATGTTGAGGTAGCTTCCCTCTAGTTTGTTGAGTGTTTTATCGTGAAAGGCTATTTAATTAAATTTTTTCCTGCATTGAGATGATTATGGTGGGGGAGGTTCCTTCATTCTGTTAATGTAGTGTAGTACGTTGATCAATTTTCATATGCTAAACTATCTTGCACTCCAGGAATAAAGCCAACTTGGTCAGGGTTTGCAATCCTTTTAACAGGCTGCTGAATTCATTCTGCTCGTATTTTGTGAAGGACTTTTACATCAATTTTCAAAGAGGATATTCTCTGTAGCTTTCTCTTACAGCTTCTTTTTTTCTGACTTTCGCATCAGGGTAATGCTGGTCTTATTCTAAGTTAGGAAGTTAGGAAGTGTTCCCTCCTCTTCAATTTTTTGGGAAAAGTTTGAGGACTGATATTACTTCTTTGAATATTTAGTTGAATTTACCAGTTAAGCCAGCAGGTCCAGGGTTTTCCGTTGTTGGGAAATTTTTGTATTGATTCAATCTCCTTACTAGTTAGAGGTCTACTCAGATTTTCTATTTCTTTGTGATGTAGTCTTGCTAGGTTTTGTGTTTCTAGGAATTGTCTACTTCATCTAAGTTATCCAATTTGCTGGCATACAGTTATTCACAATATTCTCTTAGAATCTTTTTCATTTCTGTAGAATTGGTAGTCAAGTTCACACTTTCATTTCTGATTTTAGTAATTCAAATCCTCCCTCTCTTTTTCTTAGTCTATCAAACTAAAGGTTTGTCCATTTTTGTTGATCTTTTTGAAGAACTAACTCTTGGTGTAATGAGTTTTCTGTTTTTCTATTCTCTATTTTAGTTTATCCCTGTTCGAATTTTTTTTATTACTTTCTTCTTTCTGGTAGCTTTGGATTTAGTTTGTTCTTCTTCCTAGTTCCTTAAGTTAGAAAGGTTGTTGACTTGGTATCTTTCTTGTTTAATGGAAGCATTTTATAGCTACTAATTTCCCTCTTGGCTTTCGCTGCATCCCATAAATTTTAGTACGTTGTGGTTTCATTTGTCTCTCGTTATATTCTAATCCCCCTCATGACTACTTTGATCCATTGATTAAGAGTGAGCTGTTTCATTTCCACAATGTCATGAATTTTCCGGCTTTTTCTTCTGTTACTAATTTCTAACATTATCCCACTGTAGTCAGAGGTGTGTCTTGTATTCTATCTGTCTTTTCATATCTACTGAGACCTAATTTGTGGCCTGACACTTGGTATGTCCTGGAGACTCCCCATGTGTACTTGGATGTATGTTCTCTTGTGTGTTACGTATATGTCTGTTATATCTAGCTGGGTTTTTTTGCATTGAGCCCCCTATTTCCTTACTTCTCTTCTATCTAGTTGTTTTATCCACTATTGAGAGTAAGGGTTTGAAGTCTATTACCATAGAACTGTCTATCTTACCATATGAAAGTGAAGTCGCTCAGTCGTGTTCAACTGTTTGCGACCCTGTGGACTGTAGACCACCAGGCCCCTCTGTCCATGGGATTCTCCAGGCAAGAATACTGGAGTGGGTTGCCATTTCCTTCTCCAGGGGATCTTCCCGACCCAGGGATCAAACCCAGGTCTCCCGCATTACAGGCAGATGCTTTAACCTCTGAGCCATCAGGGAATCCCATGGTGAGACAGTTATAGTAAGATAATAAGATAGTTATCTTACCATATGCTGCTGCTAAGTCGCTTCAGTCGTGTCCGACTCTGTGCAACCCCATAGACGGCAGCCCACCAGGCCCCCCCGTCCCTGGGATTCTCCAGGCACGAACACTGGAGCGGGTTGCCATTTTCTCCTCCAATGCGTGAAAGTGAAGTCACTCAGTCGTGTCCAACTCTTCACCACCCCATGGACTGCAGCCCACCAGGCTCCTCCGTCCATGGGATTTTCCAGGCAAGAGTACTGGAGTGGGGTGCCATTGCCTTCTCCGATCTTACCATATAGCTATCCTTAATTCTGTCAGTTTTTGCTTCACACCTTTTGCTGGTCTGGTATTAGCTATACAAATGTTTGTAACTGTTAGAGCTTCTTGCTGTATTGAACACTTTGCTAATATATAACGTCCTTCTTTTTCTCTTGCAGTCTTTTTTAAAGTTTTTTTTTTTTTTT
>SJYX01007431.1:0-11491 GCA_006410675.1 Oreotragus oreotragus
AAAAAAAAAAAAAAAGAAATCAAAGCCAGGTGCATCAAAAGGAAAAAAGAAAATAAAAATTATCTGATGAGGAAGACACCTTGAGAGGATGAAGCTTCTGTGTGTGTGTGCCCTCCTTTAGTAGGTCATAGATGGGGGTGGCCCTCCTGGATAGATAGGCAAGCACATATCACCAAGTAGCGGGCAAGTGAAGAGCTATGGAAACATCAGAATTCATTTAGCCTCTAAATGACTGTGAATAGCGATTAGAGTCAATATACCCAGATTGTATTAGACTGCTAGGAATGCCAAAATGAAATTCCACAGCCTAGGTGGTTTAAGCAATAAGAATTTATTTCCCCACAGTTCTAAAGACTGGAAGTTCACGATCAAGGTGTTGGCAGGTTGGTTGTCTCAGGACTCTCTTCTTGGCCAGGTAGCCACCTCCTTCACCTGGCCTCTTCTCTGTGCATGCTTGTCTTTCGTGTCTCTAACTCTTATTTTGAGGACACTGCTCTGTTTGGATTAAGGCCTCACCATTATGATCTAATTAACCTTAATTGCCTTTTGTTGTTGTTGTTAGAGTTCATTTATTTATTTATTTTTAAATTAAAAAAAATTTTTTTTTATTTTTTTACTTTAGAATACTGTATTGGTTTTGCCATACATTGACATGAATCCACCACAAGTGTACATGAGTTCCAAACCCTGAACCCCCCTCCCACCTCCTTCCCCATATCATCTCTCTGGGTCATCCCAGTGCACCAGCCCCAAGCATCCTGTATCCTGTATTGAACCTAGACTAGCGATTCATTTCTTACATGATAAGGTACTGGGGGTTAGGGCTTCAACATATGAATTGAGAGGGGGCACAATTCGGTCCATAACACCAGAATTCTTATTTATTTGTTCATTTACCTACCTACTTACTTACTGAAGTATAATTGACTCAAAACACTATGTTAGTTTCAGCAATAAAATGTAGTGATTTGATATTTCTTTCCATTATAAAATGATCATCAGGAGAAGTCTAGTTACCATTGGCCACCAGTCAAATTTATTATAATCCTATTGACTGTATGCCCCATGCGGCGCATTTCATTCCATGACTCATTTATTTTGTAACTGGACGTTCGTACCTCTTAATTCTCTCTCCTGTATCACTTTTTCTCCACACCCCTCTCTGGCAGTGACATACATATTTGTTCTCTGAATCTATGAGTTTTTTTTATATGAGTTTCTGTTTTGTTATATTTATTTACTTGTTTAGCTTTTTAGATTCCGTATGTGAGTGAAATCATATGGTATTTGTCTTTCTCTGTCTGGCTTCTTTCACTTGGCATAATAACTTCTGGGTTTATCCATGTCATCAGAAACAGTAAGATATCTTTTTTTTTTTTTGGCTGAGTAATATTCAATTGTATATATTAATACATACATACATAAAATCTTTATCCATTTGTCTATCAGTGGACACTTAAGTTGCTTTTATATCTTGGCTATTATAAATAATGTTTCAAAGAACACAGTGCTGCTTTTTTTTTTTTGATTAGTATTTTTGTTTTTTTCGGACAAGTACCTAGATATGCAATTGCTAAATTGTGTGGTAGTTCTAGTTTTAAATTTTTGAGCAACCTCTACTGTTTTCCATAGTGACTGTACATTCCTACCAACAGTGTATGAGATTTTCACTTCTCCTCATTCTTGTAAAACTTGTTATTTGTTTTATTTTTGATAATAGCCATTCTAATAGGTGTGAGGTAGTATTTCATTGTGATTTTCATTTCTGTTTCCCTGATGGTTAGTGATGTTGAGCATCTTTTCAAGTATTTTTATCTGTATGTCTTTGGAAAAATGTCTATTTAGGTCCTCTGCACATTTTAGAATAAGGATTTTTTAAAAAAAACTGGTATTGAGTGATATGAGTTCTTTGTATATTTTGGATATTAACCCCTTATAAGATGTATCACTTGCAACTATATTTTCCCATTGAATAGGCTGTCTTTTCACTTTGTTCATAGTTTCCTTTGCTGGGCAAAAGCTTTTTAGTCTGATGTAGTTAATTTTGTTTGGGACTCTCTGCTTCCTGGGTATCTGTTTTCTTTCCCAGGTTAGTAAAGTTTTCAGTTGTATTCCTCAGTTGAGTTCTTTTGCCCCTTTCTGTCTTCTTCTTGAATCCCTGTGAGAAGGATGGTGGTATGCTTGATATGGTCCTAGAGGTCTCTTAAACTGTCCTCATTAAAAAAAAGTTGTGTTCGTTTGTTCTGCTTGTATGATTTCCACCGTTCTTCCAGTTCACTAATCCACTTCTCTGTATCATCTAACCTCCTGTTCATTCCTTCTAGGGTATTTTTTAATTTCAGCTATTGTGTTCCTCAGCTCTGTTGAGCCTTCTTATTTCCTAACTTTATGTTCAAATTCTTTCTGTGTTCATCCACTCTTCTTCCAAGATTATTGAGCATCTTTATGATTGTTACCTTGAGCTCTTTATCAGATAGATTGCCTGTCTCCATTTTGCTTAGTTCTACTTTTGCAGTTTTATCTTGTTCCTTCATCTGTAATATATGCCTCTGTTGCTTTATTGTGCCTAATTCTCTGCTTTTGTTTTATGTGTTAGGTAGGATGGTTATGTTTCCCAGTCTTGGAGAAGGGGCCTGATGTAGGAGCTGTCTTGTGGGACTCAGCAGCATGCTTCTCTCTGGTCCTCAGAGCTCTGGGGGTACCCCCACGTGGGTTTCATGGGCCCTTCTGTCATGATGAGGCCAACTCCTCTGGGCATGCTGCTTGGCAGAGCTGACTTCATCCTAGCTGTCTGCCAGGCCACATATTGTGCAGAGGCTTCTGGACTGCTGGTGGGTGGGGCCCTTGGTATTGCTGTTTTTGGAGTCCAGAGGGCCCAGGGCGGGTACCAGCCTGCTGTAGGTGGATATGCCCTTGGTCCAAACAGGCTACAGACAGAATTCCAAAATGGTACTTATTAGCTCCAGTGACCTTGTGAGCTCCCCAAAATTGCTGCCACCAATGTCTGTGTTTACCTCAGGAGTCCTTTACCTCTTGCCCCTTGGAGGGCTTCAAGATCAGCACGTGGATGTGACCCTGGCTCCTTTCAATAACTGCCTCAGTGCTGGGACATGGGCTATGTGATTTTGCATGCATGCTTTAAGAGGTGAGTCTTTGTTTTCTGCAGCCCTCCAGCTGTCCTGTACAGAAGCTTTGCTGTCATCAAACCAGTCATTCTGGGGCCTCATTTTCCCAGTGCATGACTCCTGGATGGGGAACCCAGTGTGGAGCTTGGGCCTCTCACTCTTTTGGGAGAGCTTCTGCGATTGTGATTATCCTCTTGTTTGTGGGCTGCCCATCCAGAGGTGTGGGTCTTGACTGTACCGTCTTTCTGCTCTCCTACTCATCTTCTGTGGTTCCTTCTTTATATCTTTGGCTCTGGGAAATCTTTTATGCTCGTCTTCAGGTCATTCTTGTTGGTAGCTGCTCTGTAAATAGTTGTAATTTTGCTGTGATCATAGGAGGAGGTGAATTCAGAGTCTCTCTTCTCCATCATTTTAGCCACACCTTCTTAACATCAAAATTTTTTGTTTTTCTTCCCCCAAAAGAGCTCCTTTCCTAAGCTTCACTATCTGAATAAATGGAATTTCATCCTTCTAGTTGCTTAGGCCCAAAACCCTAACTTCAACCCTGACTTCTTTTTTATTCTCAGTTCCCACATCCAATAAGCAAATCCTGTTGAATTTATCTTCAGGATACATGTAAAATATGATTCCTTTTTACCACCTCCGATGTTCTAGACTGATCCATCTCATTGGATGATGGCCTCTTGAAGCAATAACCATTTTTTAAAAATACGTTTTCAATCCATTTGTAATTTGTGGTTTTAAAAAAATGTTTATTTATTTAGCTGTGCTGGGTCTTAGTTGTGGCATGTGGGATCTTTAGTTGTGGCATATGGGATCTAGTTTCCTGGCCAAGGATCCAACCTGGGCCTCCTGCACCTAGAGCACAGAGTCTTAGCCACTGGACCACCAGGGAAGTCTGGTAGCTTCTTAAATAGTCTTCTGTCTCCTTCTCTTGCCCCTTTCAGTTTCATCTCCATGTTCCCTATATAAAAACCAGACTTTGACAGTGTTTTATTTCACTATCAATCACTTCCTAGTACTTATCAGCACTTGAAACCTATGTGTGTCTGTGCTTGTTTGAGTGTGTACATAAATATGTATGTAATTTTTATAGTCTCTCTCTCTCCACCGAAATGTGAACTCACAAGAACAAGACTTTGTTGTTTTGTTCCTTGACATGTTTCTACTGCCTTGAGCAATGGCACACTAAAAAAAAAAATCGTGGTCAATAAATATCACTTGGATGAGTAAAACGAACCTGTGACTTTATCTACATACTGTGTTAGCTACATTAAGCTTCACCTCTCCCACTTCTTTCTAAGTTGGTGCTTCCTGGAATAAAAGGACCATTAAGAAACACATCAAGTACCTACTATGTGCCAGAGGCTATAAGAAATAAATATAAGGTGCTGGTCTAGTAAGGGAAAGAAAGAAATGAAAGTAGAGGTAAAAAAATACATAAATGTCAAGGAAATAGAAGAAAGATTAAATATGTGGTCTTTGAGTGAAAGCTATTATTATGGGTCAAAGAACACTTCTCAAAATAGAACCTGGACTGAAGAAGGAAGTCAGATGGGTGAAGGAAATTAAAAGTAATTTAAAAAGAAAGTCATGTTTTTGTGTCCTTTCCTAGGCTTCTAGACATGAGTATTTAGAGAGAATTCCCAGGCTCAATACTGATTTCCCACGTTGCAAGAGACAAACACCACCAAGTCTATATTGTTTGTAAAAATATCTCTTTGGAAACATACAATTTAGCAGGAGTAGTCACATTGTTGTGTAGAGCATTACATTTCATACTGAAATATTGATTGATTTCAAAGTAAACGCAAGGAAAGGAATATTCCTTCCCACAATCTGTTTTAAGGAAAACAAAACTTAAGTAATTAGAAGTAAACTTTCACTGTAGTTAACTCAAACTTAAAAAAATTAAGTTTATGGAATACATCATTCACACATACCTAAAGATGGAGAAACTGATGGACCTTGAGTTTTGTCAGAAGAAAAAAGTATGCACAACTAGTTTTGATATGCAGATACCCTTTATTTTAAAGCTACAGATGTAAAAATACCTGAATTGGTACAACTGTACAGAATTAAAAGTTTTAAATCAATGGCTTTCTGTATAGCTCAGTCGGTAAAGAATTTGCCTGCAGTGCAGGAGACCTGGGTTCAGTCCATGGGTGGGGAAGATCCCCCTGGAGAAGGAAATGGCAACCCACTCCAGTATTCTTGCCTGGAGAATCTCCTGGACACGGGAGCCTGGTGGGCTGCAGTCCATGTGGTCACAAAGAGTTGGGCATGACTGAGCTACTAACACTTACTTACTATAGTTTATAAGTGCATATTTGCATATATCTATAAATCTGCATACTGAGTTTCTCTACAAAATTTTAAGACTTTGAAAGTATTAATAGAGTGAAAGAACTAGTAAAAATTTTTACTCAGATTAAATTATGTTGAAGATGGTATTTTGTCTTCAACTTTGTATTTCTATCAGTTAACACTGTGTTGGCCTGAAGGGAGTCCTCAATTAAATGTTGCTGCTGCTGCTGCTGCTAAGTCACGTCAGTCGTGTCCGACTCTGTGCAGCCCCATAGATGGCAGCCCACCAGGATACACTGTCCCTGGGATTCTCCAGGCAAGAACACTGGAGTGGGTTGCCATTGCCTTCTCCAATGTGTGAAAGTGAAAAGTGAAAGTGAAGTTGCTCAGTTGTGTCCGACTCCTAGCAACCCCATGGACTGCAGCCTACCAGGCTCCTCTGTCCTTGGGATTTTCCAGGTAAGAGTACTGGAGTGGGTTGTCATTGCCTTCTCTCAATTAAATGTTGGTGCAATTGAAATTGAGGGACAGTAGATGTGGTTCTTCAAGTCACATTTGAAAGAGGCATTTTAGTAGTACTTATTTAACAGGGAGCACACTGGACATATTATAAAGAAGGTGCCAATACTATGAAGAGAGTGATATTATTGCTTCTGATCTATAAATAAGAAAAATGAAGCATAATTAAACAGAAAAATTCATATAGCTCAGCAGTAAATCAACAATAATAATAACAAAATTTGGAGGGACCTTTTTCAGAATATTAGTAATGCCTCCTCTTGATCCTATGTGATAATAAATTAATGCCATTTTACAGGTCAGAAGGATGAGATCGAAGACAAGATTCATTGCCTGAGGATAAATTGATAATTAGTAGAATGAATCAGGGCTGTGTGGAAATAACATAGTTTTTCTGATAGGAATTTTACTCCTCTTTCTATTGGAGCACATCATGTCTTTTGCAAATGACATTTCTCCCCGTATTCTATTTTTCATACATCCTAGGAATTAATATTCTATATTTGTGAGAATGTGGGTTGCAGCCAGAGATGTATGTACTTTCTTCCTGTTAGACATAAAGTTAGCAAAAGTATTGTTGTTGTTGTTGTTGTTGTGAGATTCCATGGGCAGAGGAGCCTAGTGGGCTACAGTCCATGGGGTTGCAAAGAGTTGGACACTACTTAGCGACTCAACAACACGACAAAGCAAAAGTATTATTGTAACTCTTCTAATACTTTCCTAAGATTAGGAGTCTTAAAGGTATATGCCTGCATAGATTTTCAACAAGAGTTCCAAGGCCATTCAACGAGAAAGAGANGTCCATGGGGTTGCAAAGAGTTGGACACTACTTAGCGACTCAACAACACGACAAAGCAAAAGTATTATTGTAACTCTTCTAATACTTTCCTAAGATTAGGAGTCTTAAAGGTATATGCCTGCATAGATTTTCAACAAGAGTTCCAAGGCCATTCAACGAGAAAGAGAAAAGGAGTCTTTTCAACTAGTGGCATTAGGCAAACTGAGTATCCACATACAGAATAATAAAATTATAGTACACAACCATTAACTCCAAATGTATCAAAGACCTAAGTGTAAGAGTTAAAACTATGAAATTCATAGAAGAAAACCTAGGGGTTAGCTTTATGATTTTCGATTTGGCAGTGATTTCTTTGTGACACCATAGCACAACCAACAAAGAAAAATTAGTGAAATTGGGCTTCATCAAAATCAGACTTTTTTGGTCAAAGGAGGCTACCCACTGAGTGAAAAGTCATGGGTGAAAATATCTGTAGCTGATGAGGGATTGATATTCAGAATATTTAAAAAACTCCTTTAACAACAACCAAAAAACTCAAATAATTGGATTAAAAAATGGACAGAGTACCTGAATAGACATTTCTCCAAAGAAGATACACAGATGGCTGAAACACACACAAAATGATACAGGACATTACTAATCTTTGAGTGAGTGAGTGAAGTTGCTCAGTTGTGTCCGATTCTTTACAACCCCATGGACTGTAGCCCACTAGGCTCCTCCGTCCAAGGGATACTCCAGGCAAGAATACTGGAGTTGCCATTTCCTTCTCCAGGGATCTTCCTGACCCAGGGATCGAAATTAGGTTTCCTGCATTGCAGGCAGATGCTTTAACCTCTGAGCCACCAGGGAAGCAGGGAAATGCAAATCGAAACCACAATGAGATAACACTTCACCCCGATCAGGAAGGCTACTTAAAAAAAACACAGAAAATACCAACTGTTGATGAAGTTGTGGGGAAATTAGAACCTTTGTATATTGCTGGTGGGAATATAAAGTGATGCAACTACTGTGGAAAAGAGTTAGGTGATTCCTCAAAACAAACATGAACATAGAATTGCCATATAGTTGAGAAATTCCATCTCAGTGAATTAGAAAGCACTGGAAAATAGAAATCAGAAACTTGAATAGTTATTCATACCAATATTCATAGCATTGTTAAAATAGCCAAAAGATATAAACAATCTAATTATCTAGTGAATGAGTAACCAATGTGGCCACAATGGGGCCATGCATAATGGAAAGTTTTTTTAGTCTTAAAAAGGAATAAAATTCTAATATGGGCTATAACATGGATGCATCCTGAAGTCATGCTAAGTGAAATAAGCTAGACACAAAAGGACAAGTATTGTATGATTCAACTTATACAAGATACCTAGAGACGCCAAATTCATAGAAGCAGAAAATAGCAGGGTGGTTGCAGGGCTGCGAGAAAGGGAGAATGGGGAGTTGATGCTTAATCAGTACAGAGTTTCAGTTTGGGAAGATGAGAACTTTTGGGAGATTCAGAGTGGTAATGACTGACAATGTGAACGTACCTAATGCCAATGAATTATATTCCTAAAAATGGTTAAAGTGGTAACTTTTACATTATGTATATTTTGCTACAATTAAAAGTTTATGCCATTATAAGGAGAGCATAATTTTATATTCTAAACTCTATGTTATAGAGACCAAAGGATACATTTCAAATACAGAAAAAGTTTACTTTATAGTCAACCAGAAGACTATATCTGCCATAATGGAGACTTAAAATATTATGTAGATAATGGCCAATGTTTTTAGCTATTAGTTTAAAGGCCTAGTTCCACTCTTCAGTGATCAGTGGGAGGAGTTAAAGTAGCCTTTCTTCTGTGCACACTCTGGAGGAAGAATGAGCTTTAGCTGCTGTTGAGCAACTGTTCATGAAGGAGAGGGGTGTTTACAGGTTACTCCTTTCTTAACTGGTTGCTTCTTGTTCTCTTTATTTCTGAATCTCAGTTCTAAGAGTTGGCATGCATCAGGTCCCCTTGCCTCCCTCTTCTCAATCAGGTCTTTGACCAGTGCAGCAGTCATGAAACCGCCAGGCCACCCTTCATAGTGGAGAGCCCAGAAAGGATCTGGGCTCCTTTTAGGGGTAAAATCAATAGTAACCAGTAGACTTCATCCACTCCTACATCCATAATATTTTATTGAGGTATAGCCAAGTGATACGGAATGTTCCTTCCATAGTCGTTCTATGACCAGAAGAACAGTTTCTTTCGGTTTTATAACACGGCATAACTTAAAGTCACACCTTGAGCCTTCAGTCTTGCAATCTGTTTTCCATATCTTCCCTCCACATTCTTTTAAACTGCATCTTGGATTATGTAATCTTTTCCTTTTGGTAGATAGAGTCTAAATTCCTGAGCACATGCTCTAAACCTTTCTCGATTAGGGCTCTTCCTGCCTAGCCTAATCTCTCATGGTTACCATGATGGTGTCCCCTTTCTCCAATGATGCTCAATGCAGCACAGCTCTCTAAATGTGCCTTAATTACTGTAGCTCCCACTTTGCCTCTGGAAATGCCATTCTCTCTATGCAGACTACTCAACCTCCTCCAACACCATGTCACCTCCTCTGTGAAGCCCACCTGCTATCTTGCAATCTGTTTTCCATATCTTCCCTCCACATTCTTTTAAACTGCATCTTGGATTATGTAATCTTTTCCTTTTGGTAGATAGAGTCTAAATTCCTGAGCACGTGCTCTAAACCTTTCTCGATTAGGGCTCTTCCTGCCTAGCCTAATCTCTCATGGTTACCATGATGGTGTCCCCTTTCTCCAATGATGCTTAATGCAGCACAGCTCTCTAAATGTGCCTTAATTACTGTAGCTCCCACTTTGCCTCTGGAAATGCCATTCTCTCTATGCAGACTACTCAACCTCCTCCAACACCATGTCACCTCCTCTGTGAAGCCCACCTGCTCGTATCAAAAAGAATCAGCTCCACTTAACCTTAGTGCTTTCTCAGCGTCTTGTATATCTTTATCATAGTACTGATGACATTACTTCATTTGATGATATACCTGTGTTCCCTAGTGGAAAATAGAGACTTTTCTACCTGTCTCATCAGATACATAAACTGGCACACTTTAAGAATTTTTATTTTTAGGAGTATTTTTGAATGGATGAATGAATAAATGAATAAATATTTCCCATTGTCTGATTCTTTAACCATAGCAAAATTGGAGTTTATGGGCATCTCATAGCCAAACAATAAGAGAAATAATTTTAATAATGGTAGCAAAAATTCTATAGGGGTGGCATTAGTCAAGCCATCAGCAGCTATTAACAGAGTGTCGACTATTTGTTTATTGGTTTGACAGGTCACCACTCCTGTACCAGCTATGTTTTGTATATCTACACCAAATGGACAACTGAGAGAATACAGGATTCCACTTAAGAATGTGCCGAGTTTCTTAAAATTATAATAGAAAGTCAGGTGATTGTTACTAAAATAATTTTCTGATTTCTGAGATAGAAGCTTTGAGCAAAAGTGCTTTCCTTTCTCAGTTATATGGTTTCAGTATCAAATTGGCTACGTGTGCTCCTCAGACCATTGCTCAATTATACTGACCTATTCAGTAGGCTAAAATTGACTTGCACTGGACTGGGACAAATTTCATTACCTTCTCAAACTCTCTGGTATCATTTCAGCAATTCTAGGAATATTAGCAGTAGGTACTGCCCTGGTTTTGTCTTGATCTCACTGAATTTCATTCAGGGAAAAGACTTTTGGATAATTTGCAGATTCATGTAGCATTGGCACTAGAAAGAGTCCTTTGTGATTATTTTTGCTCAGTGCTCTCATTTGAAAGATGGGGACCCTGAGTCCAAGGTGAGTCAAGNTCATTTCAGCAATTCTAGGAATATTAGCAGTAGGTACTGACCTGGTTTTGTCTTGATCTCACTGAATTTCATTCAGGGAAAAGACTTTTGGATAATTTGCAGATTCATGTAGCATTGGCACTAGAAAGAGTCCTTTGTGATTATTTTTGCTCAGTGCTCTCATTTGAAAGATGGGGACCCTGAGTCCAAGGTGAGTCAAATGATTGCTGAGAGTCCCAAAGCCAGTTGGCGGCAGGCATGCTTTAGAATTCTGCTTTCCTGTCTGTGAGCCCAGTGTTCTGTTCACCACCCTGTGCTGCCTCTCACAAATGAGTCAAGACTTTATGTATTCAATCCAGAGCAGTGCAAGTATATGCAGCCATGTGTACACTGATGGCTTTCAAATTATGTCTTCAAAATTGAAGTTAGTTTAAGCCCAGGCTTTGCATTTATTCACAATTTAGGAGAATAGATGAATGTGATATTCTCAACTCTTTGAACCGTACTCTTTCTACAAAATATTAATGAAATACACAGTGTGATCCAGCTTCTCATTTCTCTCTTTACTCTGTGCACCCTCCCTCTATCTGCAGCCCTTTATCTGAAGGCAGTGGCATGCTGTAGTCCCTTCCAGATAATCTTCATTAGAAAACAGGCAAGACAAAGGCCCTTTGGCCCTGAGAGTACCAATCAAAGAACTGCAAAATAAGATCTATCACATAGAAGAGCTGAAACAAGATAAAAACGGAAATGCATGGCAGTTTAGAAATACCCATCTAGAAAGAGAGCTGAAAGAAAATAAACCCAAGAATATGTATAATTTTAGTTGACACATGAAATATAAAGCCCACAATGTCTCAGTACAAAGGAGAACATGGTAACTGAGTGTCTGAAAGA